>CM069144.1:41431647-41686675 GCA_035221665.1 Okamejei kenojei
TGTGGGGGGAAAACCCACGTGCTCACATGAAAAGGTCAGCACTCAAATTCATGATTATCCCGTGGTTGCCTGAATGGTTTGAAGATCAGGTCTGATGAAGGGGTTGCCGATCTAAAATGTATATGCCTTTTTTACCACAGATGCTCTGCCCACTGGTTTAATCTGCATTTTGGTGTCTATATTAGGAGAAGATATGGAATGGATTGAAATCTTCCAAAATGCCTGCACACCTTCACCATGGCTCTGGAATGATAGCCAGGAATTATTTGGTGTTGGCTTTGGACCAAAGCCCCATGGCCCGAATCTATGTTGGCAATAGACCTGTGGTCAAGAATAATTCATTGCTTGGGTGAAACAACCATACCAATACCAATTACAACACCTCACGCGAGGCTGCCGTGGCTCTGTGAAGAAAATTAGCATTGCTTTATTTTCTTCTGGCACGAATTCCAAGAGGCAATGTGTGAGTGGAGGATGGTTGGTTTGGGATCAAATAGGGTCAGGAAGTCACTTTATAACCCTGCCTGTGTCCACCTGTGGAATGCACTGATTCCTGGATAATTTCAAGAGGCAAAAACAGACTCATTGTTATTTGACACTTGGAAAGGTGACAAGCTACCGCTTATGAAGAACAAGAGTGGTGGGTTGGGGCTGACATGTTGTCGCTGAGGCAGTCGTGCGGCTCAGTGGGTTCAAGGCAGGAATCACAGTCATCGCTGGGGATAAAGTTCCAAAATCCCGCTTTCCCTCAGCAAACTGGTCATATCCACTGTTATAAGCCATTAGGTGCAGAAAATGAGGCCAATTTGGCCCTCAAGTCTACTAGCCATTCTCTCCTTTCTCTCTCAATCCCATTCTCCTGACCCTATAAACACTGGCCTTGGGATCCCGCATCACATCGCTCTCTAAACACAAGGAGGCATTTAACCATAAGCCAATTAATTAACTTACAAACCTGCACGTTTTGGGGATGTGGGGCACTGGAGAAAACCCACCGGGTCTCAGGGGAGCCGACGCAGGACAGCACCTGTAGACTACGGATCGAACCGTTTGTCTCTGGGTGTAAGGCAGCAAACTCTACACTGCGCCCTCCCACTTGCCCAATCCCACCCAAACCCCACCCCCCACCCACCTAAACCCCCACCCACCCTAGTCGTCCTACCAGTTGCCACTGTTCCAATCCTTGTATGCCTTGTAAAGCCTCATCTACCCCAACCACAATGGGGACATTAGGGACCCCACAACTTCCTAAGGATTGGTTCTGGCTTTCTCACCTCTGGTTTATTCCCCCCCACACTCCCATCGCTAATTCTTTCAATCCAAAGAAGGGCATCCAACCGATACGTTCACCCTTATTCCTTTTTTTGTTTCCAGAGATTACTGCCAATGAACGCCTTGTTTACTCCGGCTCTGTGTGCCTATCTTCAGATCTTCAGAGATGTGGGACTTTTGATTCTGAACCTTCCTGTGCTGTCCGAGAGTGTTCATTTTCTACGTGCGCGTGTTAGGATCATTAAAGTCATTAAACCGGATTAGTCCAGGAGAGAAAAAGCAGCAGCCGTTCTCATTGTATGGGCCTGCACTAATATTTTAGATGAATTCACTTTAGGTGGGGAGGCGGTGTGAAGGTTGTGGTGGGGGGGGAGAGGGGGGGGTGGGGGGGGTGAGGGGGGAGGGGGGAGGATGTTGGGGATGATGGATGTTAATAAACAAAGACCTTTAATCATTGTACTGGGGACATGTGTAGTGGGGATGAGGGGGATGAGTGGGGAAATGTTTGTGATAGGGGTTTAGTTTAATTCGGATGCTGCCTGGACCCAATGCGACATGGCAGTATGGTTTTTTTTCTGTAGGTCAGGACAGCTTGGCCTGCGTTGCTCCACCGAGATCTCTGCACACCAACAGGAGTTGCTTGCTTTATTATTCTTCATCTCTCGTTGTCACTCAGCCTTTGCCTCTGACGGCCCGATGTCCATTCGTTTAAGCCTAGGCCCGCTCTCTTCGCTTAAGTTTAGTTTAGAGTACAGCGTGGAAGCAGCCCTTAAGGCCCACAGGTCCATGCTGACCAAGTGATCATTCCGTTGCATAGTTAGTTTTATTCCTAACCACTGCGGGTTCACTCTACTGATGGCCAATTAACCTTACAAACCGCTGCACATCATAGTGGCGTCAGAGTCAAACGGCATAAAAACCCGGCCCTTCGGCACCCAACCTGCCCACACTGACCAACATGCCCATTCTACACTCGTCCCAATTCCTGATTTGGCCCATATTATCCTCTAAACCTTTTTTTATCCTATTCATGTAGCTTGTACAAATGTTTCTTGAACATTGCCTGCCTCAACTACCTCAAATGACAGCTCGTGAATACACCCACCACCTTTGTGTGACAAAGGTTAACCCCTAGATTCCTATTAATTCTTTACCATCACCTCTAAACCCCATGTCCTCTGTTTCCGATTCCCCTAATTGGGTGTGGGAGGAAAACCGGAGAGCACTAAAAGCACTCATTGAAAACCCCACAGAGTCACAGGGGAAACGGGACACAAAACTTACTGTACAGGACAGCACCCAAAGGTCAGTTTAGAACCGGGTCTCAGGCGCCGTGATTATTGTGATGAGGCAGCAAACTTTCCTCTGTGCCACACCTTTGCCCCTCTATTGTCTTATTTTCTCATCAAACATTCGTCTGACCGTTGCTTACAGTTTCCTGGTAACACGAACGGGCAGGTAAGCAAGAGTCGGCCATCTCGGCCCCCCTCAGCCTCTTCATCAGACCGAGGAGGCAGATTTTTACAACGGTTCGCCCATCGTGTCGCTATGCCATTTGATTAGATGTGCTCTATGTTTTCCTTATCAACCCCATTTAGTTTAGTTTATCATTGTTGTGTTTACCGAGGGTACAGCGAAAAAGCTTTTGTTTTATTTTTTAAGAAGGAAAAAAGTTTTGTTTGTTCGCGAATTGCTTTCCTGGTCCAAATAAAGGATTAAGGGTGTATAAAGGGATTACTAACATTCAGGGTAGGGGGGGCCAAGGAATATAGCATTGAAGTATGCTGATAAACGTCTATGCCCGATATTATTAACGTTTCTAAGGTCTCAAATGAGGTAGATGGAGTGGTCATGGGACCGTTTATACTCTAGCGGATGATGAGGATGGTTTTCAGTTCCTGTGAAAAAAAGCCGGGAAAATAAAAAAAAAACCTGTTCCTGAAATTGGAGGTACAGGTATCAAGAGTATTCTCCTGCCTTCTCCTCATAACTTGATCACCATCAAAGGCAGAACCTGTCAACCCTCCGTCTTAAAAATTATCCAATGACTTGGGCCTCCACAGCCCGTCTGTGGCAATGAAGTCCTCAGATTCACCATTCTCGACTAAGATATTCCTCCTCAGTATCCATTTTAAAGGTTGTCCTTTTATTCGAGGGCTGTGCCCTATTGGGTTCCCAGTACTGTTCCCACTACTGGGAAACATCCCTTCCATTGTCCATCAATCCAATCCCTTTCCAGGTAAGTTTTTAATGGAAGCTATACTAGACATTACCGGCACTCAGTGAGTCATGGATGTCACTTGCCCTTCACCTTCCCATTCTTATCTTTTGCACCATTACTCGGGGTTCACCTTGAATCTGAAAAATCCGACCAATGCTAGTGTTTATCCCATTGGGAACATACCAGGGGAGGAGAAATGCGAGGATTTTTGGCCTTAGAGGAAGGTTAATGTCCATCATTCTTTCTTGCGTCGAAGACTATATACATTTGAAGTCCGATAAAGTGTCCGATAATTAAAGTTCCAATGAGCTAGATGGGTCATGACCGTACTCTAGCTGATTGAGAGGTTGGATTCAGTTGCATGTTTTTTTTTTAAAACTGCACAGAAACTAGCTCTTCGTTCCTCCTCCCACCTTGTTTCCTTGCCAACCAAATTGGCACACTGAGTTTAGTCTCATTTGCCCCTGCATTTGGCCTTATCACTATAGTTTAGTTTCGTTTAGTTTATTTTATTTATTATTTGTCATGTGCACCCGAGGTACATGAAAACTTTTTTTGTAATGGTGCTATCCAAGTCAGCGGAATAATAATATGCAATTAAGCCATCCATAGTGTACACATACAGGGCAAACTAGGTTACTACAAATTTAGTTGTAGATTAGATGAAAGTTCTGATAAGTTTGAAATAATGGATGGTTCAAAGGCCTCCAATAATGAGGTCGAGGGGGGGAGAGCCATGCAACCTCACGCGGACAGACCTGAGGGGTCAGGATTGGACCCGGGCGGTCTCTCTGAGTGTGAAGGCAGCAGCTCTACCGCTGTGCTCTCTGTGCCATATTACTCTGATGACCAGATCTTTGCTGATTCCAGAGAAATCTCCAATGTTAGCCCATTTTTTAACACTGAGCTAGAGAGGACCAGAGGGGCAGGGTGCGTACATGGGGACTTTGGCCCACCAGTGTCTGTCCTCAGACCACCGGAATATGAAGCAGAGGTTTTATAAGCCTTAACTAATAACTGGACTAAAGACTGAGCCACTTCACGTTAGTTCTTTGAGCACCTATTAATTGCTAAACACACCAATCATCAAATACTTGAGACGTGTTGTTTAATATTGGTGTGCAAAAGGCCAATTTTAAAAAATGGGATGCAAAACAAGGGGAAAGCTGAACAGGAGGTGGTCTATTCGAATTAAGAACACCACTGTGTTTTCATGACGCGCAATTCCAATTCCAATTCAATTTTTTTTTTTTTTTTTATTTTAATTTCACCAAATGCTCCTGAAAGTTTGGGGAGCTAAGGTGGGTTTTGTTTTTTCTTGATTTATGAATCCATAGACTGAAACAGGTTTAGTTGGGATTTGGGGCAAAGTGGACAAATGGGACTTTTGTAGATGGCTACATTTTGTTGGATAATGGAGGAGTTGGGCTGAAGGGCATGTTTTCTGTGCTGGTAAGTCTATGACTGGTTTTCCAACATGAGGCTGTGACAGGAAAATTGCATGTCAGGGCCCACACGGGATGGTGTTACTCCTCACCGAATTCCTCAGTGTTGTGACCTTTCTTCCGATCTGGCCCCAAAACCCAGTGAGAAACATTTCTTGCACTTAAGAATGAAAACAACGGGTGTGGAGTACTCAGCGGGTAGGCAGCTTCTCTGGAGAAAACAGATAGTGACATTTATGGGAGGTATCCTGAAAGTGTGGAGAGGGGGAACTGGAGGTAGTAAGGAAAAGGTGATAAGAGCAATAGAAATCACAGAGGAGAAGCAGTGGAGGAGGGGTTTGTAGGTTAATTGGCTTTTGGACAAAATATTGTAAATTTGTCCCTAATATGTGGAAAGTGCTAGTGTACGGTGGTGGATATGTGATCGCTGGATCTGGCACGGGCTCAGTGGGCCATTGTGCCCGAATGTGTTGGTAGGATAGTGCTAGTGTATGGGGTGATCGCTGGTCGCATGGGACACAGTTGGGCCTTGGGGCCTGTTTCCGCGCTTAATTTCCAAAATCTAAAAGGATCTAAATTAAGGGACTGTTCTCAGAAAACTTTTGAAACTTTCGTCAATTGCCAGAAACGTGTACTGCCTAAGGTGAAGTCTGTTGTTGATTTTAGCGGCTTGTATGCAAAAGCAAAGGAATTTTTTCCATTGTACAATAGGTGCATGTGACAATAAAGTTATATTGATTCAGAAAATATACATTGACCTCATCACTGGAAAACGTTTCTGGGTGGGAGATTGCCTCATCCCAATTTATAATTTTATTTCAAAAAAGCAGAAAAATGATCCGGAGGCTGATTCGGATTATATTTGAGTGTGTGGTTAGGATCCTTTCAGTTCTTTTAGGGACTTTTAAAGATGTTTGCGTGAAACAGCCCCTTCATTCCCACTCGAGTCAGCTCGCCACCATCGATCACCCCGTTACACTACTACTGCCTACACCACAAGGGGGAATTTTTACAATTTACAGAAACAATCAACCCTCAAACCTGTACATTTTGGAATGTGGGAGGAAACCTGAGAAGAACCCAAGCAGTCACAGGGAGAATGTACAAAACCCCGAAAAGGCAGAACCCCATTAGTCATGATGATCCGGGGTGGTCTCTTGCCGCGGTGAGGGTTAGCAACTTACTTACACTGCGTCGGACTGTGCTGCCCACTGTTGTTTGAAGGTCTAAACCCCGATATCTGCCTCTTTGGGCTACACACTCGAGGGGTCACTGGAGTTCACCATGCCCCTGGTTTGACCCCAGCCTTTTTGGACAACTCCCTCCCCCAACCCCCAACCCTTGCCATTTCTCTGAGAGATGGCTTGGCAGAGGTGGTCTCGGACCAAGGCAAGGGGTGCAGCACCACCCTGAGGCACTGGCTGGCGATGACTGGTCTCTGTGCCACGCTCTCCGACTGAAGGCGAAGATCAAACGATAGTCCCGGCCAGTAATTCCATTCCGAAACTCCCCACAAAATCAACCCCCCCCCTCTTAGCGCAAAGCTACCTAACACGTACGTCGCCACCACACGTACACGGTTCTCCCCCCCCCCCCTCGCCTCCCACCCCCCCCCCCCCCACCCCACCCCCCCCCCCCCCCCCTCCCCCCCACATTCCTCAATGTGAACGAGAAATTACCACTTACTCCGAATCACAAATCCTGATTTATTTTTACCTAATCCTGGCGAGAGTGAAAGGTTTTGCACCAGCTTTAGTAGGATATGGATCAAATGCAGGTAAATGGGACTAGAGAGATGGGGCGTTTTGGACAGCATGGATGAGTTGGGCTGATGGGTCTATTTCCGTGCAGTGGGACTATGACAATACTGTAAAATAAATCAAAATCAGATTTGCAGGGCACTTGGGAAAGTGTTGGACTAATTGCTCCAAAACATGGAACTTGGATGTGTCAAAAATCATTTGGACAGATATATTTGATAGGAAATGTTTAAAGAGATATGGATCAAATACAGGCAAATGGGAATTGGGATGTAGAAACAAAGAACTGCAGATGCTGGTTATTACACAAAAGGTCACAAAGTGCTGGAGTAACTCAGCAGGTCAGGCAGCATCTCTGGAGAACATGAATAGGTGACGTTATGGGTCGAGACCCTTCTTCAGACTCTGGGATGCATTGGCGTGGCAGAAGCTTTGTTCAATTGTAATCTTCATCAGGAAAAGCCCAGAATGACACCTTGGTCAGCATGGACAAGTTGGGCCGAAGAGCCTGTTTCCATGTTGTACATGACTCATCACTCCATCAACAAGAGTCAGTAGACTTTAGCCTTGATAATTTCTCCACCGAATCCATGTGTGTACATGACTCACTCCTCAAGACCTTGCGGATAGACTTTAGCCTTGCGATACTGCGCGGAAACATGCCCTTCAGCCCATCGAGTTCACACCAACTAGCAATCACCCTGTACACTAACCTACACACACTAGGGACAATTCACAATTTTACCGAAGCCAATTCACCTACAAACCTGCCATCTTTGGAGTGTGGAGGAAACCTGGGCGCCCGGCGGAAACCGCGCGGTCGTGGGGAGAACGTACAATCTCCGTACAGGCAGCACCTGGGGTCCGGATCGAACCCGGGTCTCTGGTGCTGTGAGGCAGCAACTCTACCGTTGCACCACCATGCCGCCCAAAAGGGAATAGATAATTATAAAGGGCTCTGAATGGCCTCGGGCTGTGTGACTGAACAATTCCCTCTCATACAACAAGTACCAGCTTACTGTTACCCCCGGCTAGCATAGGCTTAAGTAAGGTGACCTCGGTGGCGATGGGAGGGAAAGGTAAAGGTTAATCCCAGGGCGCTGGGAATGGAGTGGAGTGCTCATCCCCACACTAGCCCTGGGTGTGTCTGGGCCGACCGCTGCCCATTGTCCGGGGCAGACCTTCCTGTCTGCATTGCAGGGCTTGGGGACGGAGGAGCTTTTCCGCGCGGGAGGCTGCCTGTAGACTCATTGTGTCCCTGTTTGGTATCGGGCCGGCCAATCCTTCCCATTCACCCAGCTCGCCCCGTCCGCTCTCAGGCTAATTGGCTTGATTGACAGCCACATCCCAATAGGAAGGATTTGTGCCTCTCCGCTGCCTTTTTCTGCTCCAGGACGTCCCCGGCGAATTAGTTTTAAACCTAGACGCTGCTGTGACACAAGAGACGCGGCAAACAAGCACCTGCACAGCAGGATCCCACGGAAATTGGGAATATAACATAGAAATGGCGGCACAGTGGGGCAGCAGTAGAGCACCAGAGACCCAGGTTCAATCCTGACTATGGGTGCTGTCTGTACGGTGTTTGTACCTTCTCCCTGTGACCTCGTGGGTTTTCACCGGGTGCTCTGGTTTCCCCTAACACTGCATATACATGCGGCTTTGTAGGTTAACTGGCTTCAGTAAAAATTTGTAAATTGTCCCCGGTGTGTAGGATAGTGCTGGTGTACGGGGTGATCGCTGGTCGTCGTGGTCTCGGTGGGCCAAAGGGCCTGTTTCCTTGCTGTATCTCAAGGTTTCAAGGTTTCAAGGTCAGTTTATTGTCACCTGTACCTAATAAGGTACAGTGAAATTTGAGTTACCATACAGCCAAACTAAGTGAAAAGCAAGACGACATACAGCCACATAAAATAAAATTTAACATAAACATCCATGAAGTCTAAATAATGGAATGAGATGGCAGCCAGGAACTTGGGCAGAGGAGATTAGTTTATCTTGGCATCATGTTCGGCACAGACTTTGTGGGCCGAAGGGCCTGTCCCGGTGCTGTACTGTTCTATGGTCTGTGTACTCAAAGAGGAAGGGGATAAATGTTTGAAAGATCGGGGAATCAGCAGTGATGGAGAACTGGCATCGAAGAGCAGTTGATACCTGATGCAGATTAGCAGTGATCACAGTGAACAGTGTGAGAGGTCATAGAGTCATACAGCTTGGAACCAGGCCCTTCGGCCCAACTTGCCCATGCCGAGCAAGCTGTCCCATCTACACCAGCCCCATTTATTTGCGTTTGGCCCCATCTCCCTCTAAACCTTTCTTATCCATGTACTTGTCCCAGTGTCTTTTTAATGTTGTTACAGTATCTGCCTAAACTACCTCCTCTGGAGGCAGCTCATTCCATACACCCATCTGCTCCTGCCCTAATTTCTTTGCTTTTCTTGCTTTTCTTTGCTTTTTTTGCGAACCGTACCTTGTGCTAACATCAATGTGGAAGGGTGCCGACCCAAAACGTCGTCTGTCCGTTCCCTCCACAGACACTTGGACAAGTACATAGATAGGAATGGTTTACAGGGATATAGACCAAATGGAGGCAAATGGGACAAGCGTAAACGGGGCATCTTGGTTGGCATGGAGAAGTTGGGCCGAAGGGGCTGTTTCCATGCTGTATGACCCCATGACTCAATGAGATGCTGCCTAACCCGCTGAGTTCCTCCGGCAGTATGTGTTTTGCTTTAGAGTCAGTGACATGCACACCATTGCTGTTCACAAGCTCAGTCTCCGCAGAGGAGGGAAGAGCAGAGAAGATTGGCAGCAACCCAAGCAGCTTGTGCCCATTACTGGTGGAAGAGTGGCAGGGATATTATAGTCATACAGCACCAAAAAAGGCCCTTTGGCCCAACTCGTTCATGCCGACCAACATGTCCCATCTACACTGTCCCACTTGCCCGCGATTGGCCCATAAATCCTTCCTATCCATGTACCTGTCTAGAAGCAACACCTGTCCTTACACCTCCTCCCTTGACTCTGTCCAGGGACACCGACGTCATTTCAGGTTAGGCAGAGGTTCACTTGTACCTCCTCCAACCTCATCTACTGTATCCGTTGTTCAAGATGAGGACTCTTCTACATCTGTGAGACCAGGGGCAGACTGGGCGATCGTTTTGCGGAACACCTTCGTTTAGCCCGCGTGAACCAACCTGATCTCCCAGTTGCTGGACACTTTAATTCTTCTTCCAATTCCCACTCAGACCTTTCTGTCCTCGGTCTCCTCCATTGTCAGAGTGAGGCTAAGCGCAAATTGAAGGAACAGCATGTCATGTTTCGCTTGGGCGGCTTACAGCCCAGTGGTATGAATATTGATTTCTCTAACTTCAGGTAGCCCCAGCATTCCCTCTCTCTCTATCTCTCCCCTACCCAAGTTGCACTAGCTTCTCATTTTCACCCTACAAACAGCTTACAATGGCCTGTTTCCTTTATCATCGTTACTTTTTACATATCATTCATTGTTCTTTATCTCTCCACATCACTGTCTATATCTCTCGTTACCCTTATCCCCAACCAGCCTGAAGAAGGGTCTCAACCCGAAACATCAGCCATTCATCCTCTCCAGAGATGCTGCCTGTCCCGCTTTTTGTGTCTATCTTCGGTTTAAACCAGCATCTGCAGTTCCTTCTGACACATGTACCTGTCTAAATGTCTCAAAAGCTGTTATAGCTCCTGCCTCAACTGCCTCCTATAGCAGCTTGTCCGATATACCCACCATCCTCTGTGTGAAAAGGTTGCCTCTCAGATTCTTATTAAAGCTGTCCTGTCTCATCTTAAACCTACAGTATGCCCTGGTTCCTGATTCCCCTACACTTGGTAAAAGACGGTGGATTTACATGATCTATTCCTCTCACGATCTTATACACCTCTGTACAATCACCCCTCATCCTCCTGTACTCCAAAGGATAAAGTCCTAGCCAGCTCAACCTTGCCCTACAGCTCAGGCTCCCGGTAATATCTTCGTAAATCTTCTCTACGCTCTTTTTAGCTTAAATGTCTTTGACATTTCCACCCTTGAAATGGTGTTGGGAGGGTCACAAAATAATGTTTTATCATTATCAAAACATATAAAACTGTGTCCCAAATGAATGTATATTAAATCTCTGTGCCAATTTCACAAGTTCGTAAGTTGATAAATTATAGGTGCAGAATTAGGCCATTTAGCCTATCAAGTCAACTCCACCATTCAATGGTTCAATTGTACTTTTATTGTCACCTGTGTAAACGCACAGTGAAATTATTTTCTTACATACAGCCCAGTAGAGTATTGCCATACCTAAGCACAATCCCAATTAGCAAATTGATCAATCATGGCTGATCTATCTTTCCCTCTCAACCCCATTGTCCTGCTTTCTCCGCATAACCTTTGACGCTCTTACTAATCAAGAACCTGTCAATCTACACCTTAAAAATACAGTGTCAACATGTATGAGGTTATGTTTCATTTCTCTCTGTTTTTCTGCTCGGTTGATAAAATTGTTCGTTTAAGTCTGCCTGCACTATTCTAGTGCTCCTTTTCTTCACCAGAGAAAGCAGGGGACTGTGGTAGGCAACGCAGCCCATCTGCGGCGAAATTGAGACAATTGCTCGCCACTTGGCAGGGACTGCTGTTCCCACCGTGCGGACAAGCGATTGTGAATGATCTGTTCACAGGATCTACCCGATGCACGGGGCAGATGCAGGGTGTGGGCCGGGGGTAAGATAGATGACCAGCGAGCGATAGCCCAAAGTGTGAACGAGTCATAGAATTATTTCGACATTGCACACAGCGCTCTGTTTTACAATCCTGATTCAAGACCCACCCATTGTGTGAGTGTCAC
The DNA here is from genome assembly GCA_035221665.1 of Okamejei kenojei. Taxonomy (NCBI): domain Eukaryota; kingdom Metazoa; phylum Chordata; class Chondrichthyes; order Rajiformes; family Rajidae; genus Okamejei; species Okamejei kenojei. Next base: position 41,443,205 of record CM069144.1, read on the forward strand.
TGGAGATGGTGCAGTGTGTGACTGTGCGAAGAGAAATGCCATCATACCCATACACTCTGTGAAACCCGTTCCTTATTTAGCTGAGACCCCCCCCTCCGTTAAGTCGCTATGACGGCACCAGTCCCTCTGTGGATTGGCCGGACCCCACCGTCACCATGGCAACGCTGAGCTTGTCCCGCATTCCGAGATGCCTCCAGCCCGAAAGGTTTTACACAGAACACAAACACTTTCCTTTAATCGCACTGAATGGTTCCAGGAACCTGGAGCTCATTTGTCCGTGAGACTTTTCAGCTGTTTGCTAATGATTACTAAGGGCTGGCGGGGCCTATGCCAAAGAGCGCAAGGGAGCCAAAGTCAAGGGAGAATGTGGCTTGGTGATGGCGGGCTCTGTGTTTGCAACAGCCCGCCCTCCCCTGCTCTCGTTTCCACAGTCTGCAGGGGACACCAGCGCGGGAAACAGAAAACTCTCTTGTATACAAACAAGCAGAGACAGTGGCGGCCTTTCACACTGAAGCACCACGCAGCGAGAACACACCACAGCATCGGCCTAGGCACCGTCACACCTCATAGAGGGGGAGAAGATCAGGGAAATAGGCAGGGTGAATGCATAGAGAGAGACCTTTACCCAGGGCAGGGGAATCAGGAACCAGGGGACAGAGGGGTGATCTTATAGAGATATATAACATCATCAGGGGGAATAGATAGCGTGAATGCACAGTATATGTTACCCAGGGTAGGGGAAATCAGGAACGAGAGGATGGAGGGGTGATCTTATAGACATGTATAACATCATGAGGGGGAATAAACTGTTGTGGGGTAGACTGTCATGGAGTAGACGGACTTCCTCCCCCCCCCACCCCGACCCCCATCCCCAATCTTTGCACATCCCAATCCTTTCCACTCGTCACTTTAATTTCATGTTTCATTATCTTGTGTTTTATGACTGATGGCAGACCAACTTTCCTCCTGGGATAAATAAAGTTCTATTGTTTCGATTCATAAATAGGGTGACTACACAGTGTCTGTCACCCAGGGTGGAGGCATCAAGAACCAGAGGACAGTTGGGTGATCTTATAAAGGTGGAGGCTGAGAGCTGATCTTACAGAAGTGTTTAAAATCACGAGGGGAATGGATAGGGTGAATGCACAGAATCTTTTACCCAGGGGAGTGGTCTTGGACCCAGGTCATGCACTACCATGGTTTTGTTTTGCTAATAGTGTTTTGCACAGATGTCTTGTTTTTGCACAGCCTTTTACTTTCCTCTGTGTTGCGGCATTTGTGGTCTTGTGCGTTGTGTGTGTGTATGTACCTGTGTGCTGCTGCAAGTAAGGATTTCATTGCACCTGCATGCACCGCGCTGCATTTGTGCATTAACATCTTCTTCCTACCTTATCAGGCTTCTGAACGGTCCTCCCATAAGCTAGGGTACTGTCCGATTCATCTCTACCCCTTTGCGGACATTGGACTTTGTCTCTGGAACTGGAGCGCCACAATGCTGAGAACTATATTCTGCACTCTGTATCTTCCCCTTTCTTCTACAGATTGCACTTGAGTTTGAATTGATTGTATTTAGCATGCAAAACAAAGCTTTTCACTGAACCTTGGTAACAATACGTGACAACAATAAACCTAAACCTATGACAATAAACTTGACTTGACTTGCTACAGAGTTCGAGGAGCTGAAGGCAGTAGTGGAGTGACTAAAGTTGGTATTGTGATTGATGTATTAGTGTGACGTGTAACGAGACACAGTGAAAAGCTTTGTTTTGAGTGCTATCCAGTAAACCCATGCTGTACATGAGTAAAATCAAGCCACACACAAGTTCAACAAGTAGTGCTAAGAGAAACACACCAGAGTGCAGGGTACAGTGTTACAGCCGATATAGTGTTACAGAGAAAGTGCAGATTACAAAATTGCCTGCCCTGCAGCAAAGTAGGTTGGAAGATGGGGACTACACCCTAGAACTGTTCCCACTGCACCTCTGTGCATCGTCGACTGCAGTGAAGTCATGGAACATTCTGGACACAAGGATTAAGTCATTTGCCTTCGACTTCTTTAGTTGCAATTGATCCAAATAAAAAAGTTAATGTGTGGTGAGTAATGTTTTAACATGTAGCGTCACGGACCCAATAAGCAGGAGTTGCTTAAACGAGGTGCAAATGCACTCTGTGCCCCGACTCTGGATTGCCGCTCTGAGATATTAGGGCAGTTTTGTCTCACGCCTTTTGTCCGGAGGCCGACAAAAGCCTCTTTCATCTCGTTGAACCAAGGCCACCTTGCGCTGGAGAGGAGCAACCTAGAGCCGCGCGGCACAAGACGAGCTACCAGCTTTCCCGGCCATCTCATTTTGTTTTCCCTCCCTCTGAGCCTCCGCACCGCGCTCTCCTCTCCCCCCTCCCCCCGCCCCTCTGCCCCCGCCCCTTACACAGTTAAGTAATGCAAGGTCCTTCAATGGAGAGAGTGATGCAAGAGAACTAAGGCTTGCCTTTCAGAGGAGTTGCCTGCTTAGCATGCATCTCATTCAATAGCTCTTTAAATGTGTGAGGGGGGAGCAGTGCATCTTGCTCACTGCTCTGCGTCTGTGTGTATACAGACTAGATGCGGTCATCAGTATGCAGAACACACCGAGCTTTAGGTTTAGACTTTAGAGATACAGCATGGAACGAGACCCTTTGGCCCACCGAGTCCGCGCCGACCATGCACTAGTTCCATCCTACGCCCAAGAAACGATTTACAATTTACAGAAACCAATTAACCTATAAACTACAGATAGACATAGGGTGACATTTCAGTTCGGGACCTTTCTCTAACCGACAAACCTGTACTTCTTTGGAGTGTGGAAGGAAACCGGAAATCCCGGAGAAAACCCACGCGGTCACGGAGAGAATACACAAACTCTGTACAGACAGCACCCGTGGTCAGGATCGAACCAGGGTCCCTGGCGCTGTAAGGCAGCAATCCTAATGCTGCGTCCCCGTGCCGTCCTTACTGTTTAGGCTTATTATTGTCACGTGTGCTGATGTACATTGAAACGTTTTGTTTTGCATGCTATCCAATCTTATCAGATAATGCTATACATAACTTTAATCTTCTTCCTTCACATCCAACGAGTAACAGCAAGAGAGGGCAGATGAACAAAAAAGGAGACTAGTGGAAAGGGAGTTTATGTTTATTATTGTCATGGGTACCGAGGTACAGTGAAAAGTTTTGTTTAGTATGCTATCCAATGAGATCAGGTAGTACTATACATAAATACAATCCTGCTTTTTTTTCTGGGATAGGTCAAGTCTGGATAGGTCAATGCTCAAAATGCCTGTTAGCGCATCAGTCCCAGAGACAAAGTCCACTGTCTGCAATGGGGTCGAGGTGAATCGGACAGTGCCCTAACTTATGGAAGGACCGTTCAGAAGCCTGATAACCGAGGGGAGGGAGCTGTTCCTAAGTCTGGTAGTGCGTGCATTCAAATGTGGTCATCAGTATGCAGAACACAGAGGGACCACTCCTCTCCCCACACCAGTCAAACAACAATAGAACGAGTTACAGGCCGCCTAACTCCTGAAATGTTTCACAGTACGTTCATTCCCTTTAGTCTTGTAATATGTTTTATATTTAGGTATTGGTCTGATCCTCGTTTTGGAATTTAGTTTGTTATTGTCACGTGTACCGGGATACAGTGAAAAAACTTTGTTACGTGCCATCAGAGAGGCTAGTGATCAAGTGCAATTTAAGGAAAGATTTAATAGGAACCTGAGGGGCAACCTTGTCACACAGAGAGTGGTGGGTATATGCAACGAGCTGCTGGAGGAGGTAGTTGACGCAGGGATTGTCACAACATTCAAAAGGCATTTGGACAGATCCATGGAGAGGAATTGTTTAGATGGATATGGGCCAAATGCAGGAGGTGGAACTAGTGTAGATGGGGCAACTTGGTCAGTTTGGTCAAAGGACCTGTTTCCTTGCTGTAAGACTCTCTGACTAATTGTTCAGATTTAGTTTAGTTTAGTTTATTATTGTCACATGTACGGAGATACAGTGAATAGCTTTATTGTTGCGTGCTATCCAGTCAGCAGAAAGACTATACATATTCATAATCTAGCCGTTCACAGTGTACAGATACAGGATAAAGGGTTCAATGTTTAATGCAAGATATAGTCCAATAAAGTCTGATTAAAGATAGTTTGAAGGTTTCCAATGCATTAGATGGGAGGTCAGAACCGCTCTCGAGATGTTGAGAGGAGGTCCAGTTGCCCGATAACAGCTGGGAAGAAACTGTCCCTGAATTTGAAGGTAAGCAGGTAGACGCAAAGTGCTGGAGTAACTCAACGGGTCAGACAGCATCTCTGGAGAAAAAGGATGGATGACGTTTCGGGTTGGGACTATCTTCAGACTGAAAGTTTAGGGTGGTGGGAGGAAGATGAAGAGCTGGAATATGGGGGTATGTGTTTTCAAACTTCTTTACCTCTTGCCTGATGGGAGAGGGCAGGAGAGGGAGTTACCAGGATAAGACTGGTCCTTGAAGTGCCTTGGGTTGCTCTGAGATGTTGTAGGAAAGGAAGAGGTCCCATTTTCCTGGTGTAGGTTTGGCAGCTGGCGAGGTTCACAGCGGGCCATCCATGCTTCAGTCATCACAGAGGCTGCTGCTTTAATGAGAGGCTACCTCAGTCAAAGGCTGGCTTTAGGCCATAGCTACAGCCCAGTGCCAGGGAGTGTGTGAGGGTTGTTATTGTGGAAGTGCCTGCAATTGTGGGCTGCATCAGTGAAGGGAGGAAAGCTGAATACAGAGGTGTAGTCAACGATTTGTTGAGTGGTGTGGGCTGAATCACCTGCAGCTCAACACCGACAAGACGAAGGAGTTAGTGGTGGACTTTAGAAAGAGAGGAACACCCCTGTCCCCTTTTTCCATCAAAGGTGTGGATGTGCAGTTTACCAAGGAGTACAAATGCCTTGTAGTGTACCTGGAGAGTAAACTGGACTGGTTTAGGAATGCTGAGGCACTGTATAAGAAGGGACAGAGCCGACTGTACGTTTTGAGAAAGTTCTGCTCCTTCAACATCTGCAGTAACGTGCTACAGATATTCTACCAATTGGAGGTAGCCAGTGCCACCTTCATCGCTGTCATGTGCTGGGGCAGCAGGGTGAAGGCCGTGAATGCCAACCGGATTAACAAGCTCATCAGGAAGGCTGGCTCCGTCCTGGGGGTGGAGTTGGATTCATGGGAGGTGGTCCTGGAGGGGCAGAGCATCTTGGACAATAGAGCTTACCCCCTCCATGACACACTGGTCAACCTGAGGAGTACCTTCAGCAACAGACTAGGTTCCAGCAAGATGCAGCACAGAGGGAGATCCTTCTTCCCTGTGGCTATCAAACTGTAGAACTCTTCTTCCTTCAGTCGTGGGGTAGACTGACTCCCCCGCACCCCCCAATCTTTGCACATCCCCAATCCTTTCCACCCATCACCTTAATTTCATGTTCCATGTGTCTTGTGTTTTGTGACTGTTGGCAGATCAATTTCCTTCCCAGGATAAATAAAATGATTGTATCGTTAGTACCCAGCGTTCACCAACAAGCAGTGAGCAAGTGAGAAGGAGGGGAGGAGGTATGTGGAGGGGAGAGGGAGGGTTGGTAAAGAGGGAGGTTTATGTCAGAGGAAGGGAACCAAAGGGAGATCTGTTCTAGATGCTTGCTCCTTCCCCAAAGTGGTACTTTGCCAAAACACCGTGAGACTGAGGGGCAGCATTTTCACCCCTGTTTCCCTGTATTTTCCTCAGCGTGAGAGGAAGGGAGAGGAGCAAAGAGTCAAGTAAGTCACAGTCATACACCATTGAAACTGGCCCTTCAGCCAACCCGTCCATGCCGACCAAGATTCACATTTACCCACGGTTGTCCTCCCATTCCTTCTTCTTCCCGCTCCCATTGAGCAGAAGTCACAGGAGCTTGAAAGCACGCACCACCAGACTCAGGAACAGCTTCTTCCCCTCTGTTGCCAGGCTTCTAAACAGTCCGTCCATAAGCCAGAGTACTGTTTGATTCACCTCTACCCCATTGCAGACATTGGACTTTGGAACTGCTACAATGCACTCTTTATACTTGAGTTTGCCTTGATCGTATTTATGTTTAGTGTTATTTGATTAGATCAGATAGCATGCAAAACAAACCTACTCACTGTACATAACAATAACAAACCTCAGCCTTAACCTAAACTGAGGTATATTCACAATATTTAAGAAGGATCTGGACAAACACTTGAATCGCCAAGGTGCAGAAGGCTGGTAATGGGATTAGTACAGATGGGTCCTTGATGGTCGGCATGGATGTTGTGGACCGAAGGGCCTGTTCTTCTGCTGTACTGTTCAATGTTTTATGTTTATCAATCCTTGTGGCAGCAAGAACAGTCTCTGTTTCCCCCCACCCCTCCTCCCCGAACCTCCCCTCCCCCTCGATGTCTCGTGGAAACAGTATGGGTGCCTCCTTAATAAAGGAAGGAATGTGTGATGGCTGGGAGCTTACCTAACGTAATACCCATGTAATTGGCGTTGAATACGATTCTCTCTGTTCGAGGGGAGTCACTCGGCATTAATAACGGGTTTAATGACAAGATCCCAATCCTAATTACTAGCTCCGCTGGCCATAGAGTGCCGATCGCTCACAACATTGTCTTAGCCCAAGAACATTAATCTCCTGCAAACCGTCCAACTGAATATCTCTGTCACAGTCACTGACCCTCAATAACAAATGTCACGGTCTCCATTGAGGAAAAGAACTCCCATTTATTTGGCAAGTTTCACAACTCCAGGACTTCCCAAAGCTCACCCCGGCCAATGTAGAACTGACATTACTAAATGGTTGTCAATGTTGCAATAGTGAAGTGAAGCTGGGAGCTAATGAGTGTATCAGCCAGACATATCCCTTGTGAAGCTACTTTGTGAGTTGATGAAGATACAGTAGACTCTGGAACCAAGTGCTGGATTAACTCAGCTGGTCAGGTAGCATTTCTGGAGGAAATGGACACGTAACGTTTCAGATCGAGACCCTTCTTCAAACTCAACTGAAGAATGTGTGACCAAAACATCGCATGTCCATGTCCTCCAGAGATGCTGCCAGACCCACTGAGTTACGTAAACACTTTGTGTTCTACTGTATGTCGTCTGTTCATAAGTTTATAAGTCACAGGAACAGAGAGGTAGGCCATTCGGCCCATTGAGTCTACTCCACGTATGTCAGTGTACCAGTGAAGGCAGACATTGTTGATGACATTCACAACCTCCTTCCATTCATTGGCATAATCTTTGGTCAATTGATTGATTTGATGGATTGATTGAAAAATACAGCGTGGAAACTAGAACTAGAGTATTCTTAGTCTTTGGTGCTGGCGGTGTTTTTGAGCCAAAACATCCTTGAGTTTAGTTTAGTTTAGACTTACTGCATGGAAACAGGCCCTTCGGCCCACCGAGTCCATGCCAACTAATGCTCACTCGTACACTAGTTCTATCTTACACGCGAGGGACAATTTTACAGAAGCCAATTCACTTATAAACCTGTACCTCTTTGATATGTGGAAGGAAACCGGCGTACTCAGAGGAAACCCAGGAGAACGTATGAACTCCGTACAGACAGCTCCTGTAGCCAGGATGGAACCTGAGGTCACTGGTGCTGTAAGGCAGCAACTCTACCGCTGCGCCACTGTTTTGTTGTAGAGTTAATCACATTGACTAATTAATTAATTAATTGATTGATTAATCACATAAATTAATATAATACTATGTTAATTGCGAGTATGGGGTAAAAGCTCCTAGTTAAGGGGAAAAAAGTGTTTGAGAATGATTGCTATTAGTTTATGATTACCATGTGTACCGAGATAGAAAGATTTTGTTTGCATGCTATCCAGTTAGGCTGCCCCATACCTGAGTTCTGAAGGTGGGTCCCAACCGAGAATGTCGCCTATTCATGTTCTCCAGAGATGCTGCTTGACCCGCTGAGTTACTCCGGCACTTTATTTCTTTTTTTATAAACCAGCATCATAAGTTCGTTGTGTCTCCGTACATGAGTACAATCAAGTCATACACAAATACAACAGGTAGGGCAAAGAGAAAAATACCAGAGTGCAGAATATAGTGGAGCAGCACAGTGGCAATGAGGAGCAGCACCGTGGCGCAGCAGTAGAGGTGCAGAGACCCGGGTTGGATCCTGACTGCGAGTGCCGTCTGTACGGAGTTTGTACATTCTCCCTGTGAATGCCTCGGTCTTCACCAGGTGATCTAGTTTCCGCCAACATTCCAAAGACGTGCAGGTTTGTAGGTTAATTGGCTTCTGTAAATTGCCCCTAGTGTGTAGGGTGCAGCATAACATGAAACTAGTATACGGGGCGATCATTGTTCGACGTGGACTCGGTGGGCCAAAGGGCCTGTTTTCATGCTGCATCTCTAAAACCAAAACTAAAAAAACAAACACTGTGCTCTTTTTGCAGAGTAAAAGGTGCAGGTACGCATCTTGAATAAACGTACGTGGCACATGGCAGGGAAACAAAATAATGACTTTTTTTTAATGTTCTCGTGACCCACTGTCCTATTTCTGCACCTTAAGTCTGCTGGGGCAAGTGTGGTGGGTAACATTTGTGGACCAACATCACCACCTTGTGGCCACAACCTAGGCTGATAACCAACAAGACCAAACACATATTGAACAAAGTGCTGGAGTAACTCAGCGGGTCAAGCAACATCTCTGAGTTTGAATTTGATTTAGTTTATTGCCACGTCACATGTAACTGGCAATAAACTACAGTGAAAAACTTTTGTTGCATGCTAACCAATCAGCAGAAAGACAACACATTATCACAATCAAGCCATCCACAGTGTACAGATACATGATAATAAGGGAATAATGTGATTAACACTTAGTGCAAAATAAAGCCAGTAAAGTCCGATCAAAGATAGTCCAAGGTTACAGAATTCAAAGAAAACACTTGTGCAAACCAAAAGACGTTGGGGGACATTCACTTCCGAACTTTTTGTATTACTATTGGGCAGTGCATATTAAGAATATAATTTACTGGTTGGACAGTTCTACCCAACAGACAGAATGGATAAGAATGGAGAAAGAGGACTGTTCTCCTTGTAACATAGGAGCGATCCTCTTCTTCCCGATAAAACTGAACAACACAATATATAAGAATAACCCAATTATACATGATACAATAAGAATTTGGAAACAAATAAAATTATCCTTAAAATTAAGAAACCTATCATTGTTAATGCCAACAGTGAATAATCCTTCATTTAAACCATCTCTTATTGATAAAACATATAATCAATGGGAAAGAATGGGAATTAAAAGGATCGGTGATATGTATGAATTGGGAAATCTGTTATCATTCCAACAATTACAATTAAAATTTAAACTGAAAAATAACCAATATTTTAAATATCTTCACATCTGCGACTTCATGAAGAAGTACATACAAAGATATCAAAACATAACTTTAGATCCACTGGAAGAAGCAATGAATATTAAGGCTGACTCACAGAAATTAATATCATATTTATATGATAATATTTTAAATATACTTACCATCAACAGAGGCACTTGGAGAAGAGTGGGAATGAGAATTAATGATAAAAATTACGAAGGAAACATGGGAAAAGTATTTGATATATATATACACAAATGTTCGATTAATGTAAGACATAATTTAATTCAATTAAAAAATGTACATAGATTACATTATTCAAAAACTAGATTGAATAAATTCTATCCAAATACTTCCCCCATTTATGATAAATGTCTATCCCAAAATGCAACTATACACTCTTTTGTCTCCTGCATAAAACTTTATAAATTCTGGAGTGATGTTTTTGAAATATTTACAAAATTATTCAAGATAAAAATGGAACCAAATACTGAATTGATTATAGTTGGAGTAATGGAAGATGGAAATAAATTGAACTCATCTCAAAATTTATTTTTAAATTATGGGTTAATAACGGCAAAAAAACTTATACTTAACTTTTGGAAAAATACAGCCATACCAACGCTTAAAATGTGGATTTCAAACATGTTGGATACCGCACATCTTGAGGAAATGCGATTCCTCCTAATAGATAAATCAGACCAATTCTTAACGACCAATTCTCCATTTGTCGATATTTTGGAAGCATATGGTGCAACAAAATTGTAGAAGCTAACTGTTTCAGGATTGGGCGAGGGATGGTCAAGACTATAGATAACGATCTCGTTCATCTCTTACGTTCTACTCTTTTTCTTTTTTTTTCAATTTTCTTCTTTCATACTTTTTTCCTTTTCACACACTATATATCACACTTTTCTCTATTTTTTATTATTTATTCTCTCTTTTTCTTTTTCATTATTTAAAAAAAAGAAGCTGTACATAAAATGCAATATGTCAATATATATTAGGCACCTTGGTGCCATATTCCTGTACTTACTTCTAATAAAATAAAAAATAATTTAAAAATTTTTTAAAGATTGTCCAAGGTTCTCCAATGAGGTGGCTAGTAGTTCTCTGGCCTACAATGAGGTGTTCTCTGGTTGTGTTCAGGATCCTTCACCGTGGATGGTTCAGTTGCCTGATAAAGGCTGGGAAGAAACTGTCCCTGAATCTGGAGGTGTGCGTTTTCACACTTCTATACCTTTTACCCGATCGAAGAAAAAGGATGGGCGGCGTTTTGGGTCGGGTGAAGGGTCCTGACCCTAAATGTCGCCCATCCTCTTCCTCCAGAGATGCTGCCTGACCTGCTGAGTTACTCCAGCACTTTATGTTTATCTTTGGTATCAACTAGTATCTGCAGTTCTTTGTTTCTACAAGACCAATCACTAAATCACATCGACCACACACTTCTCCTTATTGTGTGTGGCATGCACAGCCTGAAGTTGTAGGACTATTTGAATAGGACTATAGGACTAGTTGTATTCGATTGGATCTTATTTGATTGTGCACGCCAGGTTGATTGCATTCGTGGAAACAGGGCGGACCACGTGAAGGTTGCAATCTCCCACCCCACCACACACTCATTTCACCCCTGCCATCGGGAAGAAGGTACAGGAGCCTGAAAACTCTAATGTCCAGATTAAGGAACAACTTCTTCCCCACAGCCATTCGGCTATTAAATACTACAACCTTAAATAAGCTCTGATCCACATAGACTATCATTGTTATTATTGCACTATTATGGTTTGTTTTTTATGTATATGTATGTGTGTATATACACACATTGAACTTTTTTTCTCTCATTTATTATGTTGTTTACAGTGTACTATGTTTACATATTCTGCTGTGCTGCAGCAAGTAAGAATTTCATTGTTCTATCTGGGACATATGACAATAAAATACTCTTGACTCCTGAGATTCAAGAATCACGAGTGTTTTATTGCCATATGTCCAGAAATGGAGCAGCACCACAGATTTGTACACATGGTATAATGTATTAGGGGTAAACCTAGGAAAGATGGGAGTAGGACAAAGACTGGTAAGTGATAGGCGGATACAGATGAGAAGGGTTTTGTTGGCAGATGGGTTCAATGGTCAATGGTTCTTTATTATCACATGTATCGAGGTACAGTGAAATTATCTCTGCATACATTTAGTGAACTATTATTATACATAAACACAATCCCAGATTAAGTACAAAGTATGTAGAAACAGCCCACTCAGACTGTATGTGTAGGAAAGAACTGCAGATGCTGGTTTAAACTGAAGATAGCCACAAAAAGCTGGAGTAACTCTCTGGAGAAAAGGAACAGATGATGTTTAGGGTCGAGACGGAAACTGAAGAAGGGTCTCAACCCGAAACGGCACTTATTCCTTTTCTGCAGAGATGCTGCCTGAGACAGGTTGTGCGGCCTGCAGGGCCTGGTATCTCCCGATCTTCCACAGCCGCCTCGCATCATTGAGCTTGGGTGTTGAATCCAAGAAGTGTAGGAGTGTGTCAAACTGCTGCCCAGTAAAGCCATGGGTGCCGCCTCGGGAGGGAGGAGAGGAAGTTGTTAAACCCACGTTGTGTCCACCAACACCAACATTCTCACTGCACTGTTCTAGGTCCCACCCTTTCAAACATGAACTGTGCCTGTTGAGAATAATTTCATGCATGTGAGATACGCTTTATGCTCACAATTAATGCTCAAAGACTAAATCCTGGAAGCAAGAGATTCTTTATTTTACGAGTCTGCAGACCGGGTGCCTCTCCAATTCGAGACACACCGAAGCCAAAGAAGACATCCCCCTTTATACACAGAATCTTACATTCAACCTCCCCTCCGGACCCTTCTCCAATCAGGGTCGGAGGTGCACAATCTGTTGGTACATCCCACCGTACATCCCCTCGCACCTCCCATATCATACATTGCATGTTCAAACATGTTCATGGTAATGAGCAGTTTCTTGACCAGGGGTGTGTTGTAATATTCATTTATTCTATTAAGCATGCTCAGTTGCTCATGACCTACACTAGTTTTTACTCACCTCCTAGTGAACCCTCTCAGTTCTCCTATATCGTAACTAAAGCTAAGCTATAGTGACAAGGGTCCCATCTATTACTCCATTCCACTGATATGGATCTCTACATCACTCCCTTCTACTGCTATACAATGCTATTACGTCTTACTCAAGGACTCAAGGATGGGTCTGGCAACCTTCAGACACAGCTGTGTCAGAATCCTCTCTCCAGCCTCAGTTCGGATTCTCTTTAAAACTCCTTACTTTAATGGGGTTTAATCACTTTATCCCTCACAATCCTCCCTTTTTCTTTTGCTACGCATACACTGATTAAACCCTCATTTCAAGTTCCCTCAACTCGAACTGACGTAACATTGTCCTAACCTTCTCTTCCTGTAAATCATGAACCTCCCCTGGCCGCATTATCATTATTCTCTGTATTTCCCCCCCTCTCCTTCCATAGGCATGGACTAACCGCCTGCATCTGACTTATACTTCTGGTAATAAGTTCCCTAAAACAAGGATGCAACAGGGGATAAAGATCAGTCCAGCCCCTCCACATAGAAACACGAGTCCCACCGTTCTCCACCATGTTCCTCCGAGGATGGAATCTCACCACTGGGTTCCCAAAATCGAATTCCACTTTGTATTGGAACATGTGCCAACTTACGGATCCCTTCTGATTTGTCCATCACTGCCTGTCCATTATCATCGATGTTCAAACAGCAATTAGAGAGGTTGAATTTCCCGCATACCCCTCCTTCTTCTGCCAGGAGGTAATCTAGGGCTAACCTGTTCTGGTAAATCGCTGCTCTCATCTGCGTCTGCGCTTTGCCAGCATTTCCAGCGCCCCCGCAAGTTTTTTTTCCCATATTTCTTAGTTAGATACCATTTAGGCTCCTCTGGCCACCACACTCGGACTGATTTGGCCACTGGGTGACGATGCGCTGGCCAGAGGCTGCTGCCTACTAGGACGGCATCCTTTGCCCAGGGCCTAGCGATACACTCAGTCCCGACCGGGAGCGTCTGTCAGGACCCATACCTGGGGATCTCGGTCTTGTCCAACTGTCAGGTTCCACCCCATCAGGTCCCATACTTTCAACAATTGATCCCCTCCACGGCCACGTGAACTCATCAGTGGTCCTCCGCAGACCCAACAGTTAGTCACATTCAGGATTCCAAAGCTATCCGGAGGGCAAGTCCACAAACAGGTTTCTTTTTTGTTTTCCTTCAGGATCATCCGATCTGCTTCTTTATCTCTTCGTACAGTGTCTGGTGCACTTGAGGCTGAGTATGTGGGGGAGGGGGAGGCTTAGTGACTACTACCTCTGTAACCTCTTTTATTACTTCCTCCTTCGTCTTATCTATTGCCATTTTACGATCTGAGAAGGGAAAACTAACTGTAACACAAACCCATCTCGCTCCCCTTGGGCAGGTAACGGCCCCAAACTTCCCTACATACCCCCTATTGCCTGCCATCAAATACTCCTTTCCCCCCTCTTTACAAATTGCTCTAGTCTTTCGGTCATGGCATACTTTGTTCACATGGGAAGATAGGTAAATGATCTGGTTGTTCGCCCTCTGTATTGGATACATGATAACATTTATCACAATTATTTAATACTTTTACCACAAATTACATACAAAGCAAACAATACCATGACTGCTCCTTTCATACTGTCAGTTATACATTCAATGCTTTTTTTTTTTTAATTTACTGTTAGGGGTTTGGCTTCCTGGCTTCACCATCCACTGTTCCTCCTCCTCAGGAACGGGTGGGATCGACGGGTCCTTTAACCCGGATCGCGTGGGTCCACCCTTTTTTCTTTTGTTCGTGTTTGCTGTCTCGGTTGTCAGTAATACTAGGTACGGTCCCGGTCCACCTTGGGCTGGAGTTTCTCCTCCTTCCAATTCTTGACCAGAATACCCAGTTCGCCGGCCTTTACAGCATGTATTGGAAAATGTCGAGTGGTGGGCTTTGAGCCAATAATCCTTTAACTTTTAATTCTGTATGGGAACGAGACACTGCCAGTAAATAGTTCCTCAAGAATACATCACCTCCCTCAAAGGTTGGTGTGGCCTTCCACCTTCCCAAAATAAGGCAATCCAAACAACATTTCATAGGGAGACACCGCAATATCCTTTCGTGGTGCCGTCCCGTATTCGCAATAAAGCAATTGGTAGACATTTAGTCCAGGGTAACCCTGTCTCCTCCATTAATTTTAGTTATCTGAATTTTAGAGTGGCATTCATCCGCTCCACTCTCCCCGAACTCTGGGGGTGCCATGGAGTATGCAGCTTCCAGTTTATTCCCCGTAAGGCTGCGACAAATTAATAGGTGCACCTTGGAAGCAAAATGTTTCCTCGATCTGAGTCTATGGATTCAATTACTCCATATCGTGGGATGATTTGTTCCAGCAGTTATCTTGGTGACTGCCTGGGCAGTGGCATTTATCGTGGGAAATGCCTCTACCCACCTGGTGAAGGTGATCCACTATAACCAGAAGATATTTCCACTGCTGTACTTTTGGTAATTCTGTGAAGTCTACCTGTATTCTCTGGAAGGGTCTAATGGCCAATTGTTGTCCTCCCCCTGGGACAGCTCTCATTACCTTCTTATTCACTCTTTGACACACTACACAACCAGACACCGCCTGCTTGGCTAAAGTATAAAAATGCCTCTACAGGCATAAGTCCGTAGTATCCGTGTCGCACAGAGCCTGGGCTCCCCAGTGCGATTGCGAATGTAGTTGTTTAATCAAACCCCTCGTCAATCCTTTAGTAATTATTTGTTTTTCATCCGGCGTCCACCACTTCCCGTCCGTGGAGCGCCGGGCACCCAACTCATTCATTTTATCTTCCTCCTCCCGCGAGAATACAGGTATCTTCTCTATTCCCTCTCTCAATTGGTATTAGAGACAACATTTTTACCGTTCCTTCCGTCGCCGCTAATCTTAGCGGCACTATCGACTGCCCTATTCCTCTAGCTTCCAGCGAATTCCCTCTCTGGTGGCCTGCTACATGGACCACTGCTATTCTTTCTGGCAATTTTAGTGCTTCCAAAGCTTTCTCAATTAACTGCTCATGAGCCAACTCTTTCCCTCTAGCTGTAATCATCCCTCTTTCTTTCCAGATTTTCCCAAAGGTGTGTACCACCCCAAAGGCATACTTGGAATCCGTATACACAGTTCCGTTCTTTCCCTTTCAATAGTTCCAATGCCCTCAGTAATGCATACAGTTCACACGTTTGTGTGGACCAACTTCCTGGTAACCTGCCTGCTTCCACTTTTTCAAACCCTTCTCCGGTTATTATAGCATACCCACTATACCTTTTTTCCATCTATGCATTGGGAAGAACCATCAATAAACCATCTTTCCCCTGTCTCAAGCGGTCGTTCTTCTAAATCTTCCCTACTCTTTGTCTGAAGTTCTATTATCTCACTACAATCATGTTCTGGTAACTCCCCTTCCTGCTCAGCACCTGCCGAGTACAAAAACTGAGAGGGATTTAGGTTTTTATCCGTTACTGTGGTCAAATCATTCTTTTCCATAAGTATAACCTCATACTTCAAGATTCTAGAATCCGTCAACCACCGACTGGACTTCTGAGTTAGTATCGTCCGGACCGTGTTGGGAGTGGACACCACCAGAGTTCCTCCAAACGTCAATTTCCTACTTTCCTCCACTAACACTGCTATTGCCGCTACCGCTTGAATACATACTGGCCATCCCCGTGATACTGGATCCAAGAGTTTGGAGAGGAACGCGACGGGCTGCCGCTTCCCTCCTTTCTCTTGGGTTAGTACTTCCAGCGCAATTCCATTTTCTGCATTTCACAAAAAAGATGGAATGGCTGATCAATAGACGGGAGAGCCAGTACAGGGGCAGTGATTAAACTGTTCTTTAGTTTCCTAAACTGGTGTTCGTCCCCGATTCCCACTTTACTTTGTTGTTTTCTTCACCTAATTTATCATATAGAAACCTAACCTGTCGGGTATAGTCATCTATCCATAATCTACAATATCCAATCAGTCCAAGAAACTTCCTAATCTCCTTCTTATTCTTCGGCATTGGCATCCGGTAATTCCCGCTTCCTTTCCGGGTTTATTCTCCTTTTCCCATCGCTTATCAGGTGTCCTAGATATTTAACTTCTCGTTCTACAAACTGTAATTTACTTTTAGACACTCTCAACCCACTTTTTCCCCCAGAAAGTTCAGGAGGGTGATTGTTGCATCCCTAACTGCCTCCTCTTCTTCCCCTGATAGTAATAGATCGTCCACATACTGCAACAGCTGTGTCTCATCAGTTCCTCGGGACGTCCTCTAATACTTGTTCTAATATCTGTCCAAACAGGTTCGGGGACTCTGTAAATCCTGAGGGAGCGCAGTCCACCGATACTGCTGTTTCCTTTGGGTCTCTGGGTTTTTCCCATTCAAACGCAAAAAGGTCCCTGCTCTCTTCAGCCAGGGGACAGCTCCAAAAAGCGTCTTTTAAATCTACCACACTGAACCACTTGTGATTCGGGGGGTATCCGTCTCATTATGGTATACGGTTTCGGGACTACCGGGTGTCGCGTTCTAACTACCTTATTTAATTCCCTGAGATCCTGGACCAATCTGAACGTCCCGTCGGTCTTCCTTACGGGGAGTACGGGGGTGTTATATGGGGACATACAACTCTCTAATATACTGGTCCTTTAGTAAGTTCTCTATAATTGGCTGAAGTCCTCTCCTTCCTTCCATAGAAATTGGATATTGCCTTACCCGTACTATCTCACTTTCTTTTTTTCAGAGCTATTTTCAAGGGTGGGATCTGCAGCCCACCCCGGTTTCCTTCCTTGGCCCACACCTGCGGGACTATTCTTCCCTCATCCTCCGTGGTCAATTTATACAATTGGACTATTATCTGTCCCCCTACGGGGGCTGTTCTCATTCCTAATTGGATTTGTAAATCACCTCCCCATCAAATTTATCCCTGCCTGGGTACCAAGATTAAATCTTCCGTAGTTTTCCCGATTCTCATATTTTAACCACCACCCCTTCTACCTCGGGTAATGTCATCACTTTCCCTTCTACCCCTGAGATTCTAACCTGTTTTTTACCCAATCTCATTCCTTCTGGTACCTTAGTTACACTCGATCTCTCTGCTCCCGAATCTACCATAAATATCATATCCTCTCCCTGGGGTCCTAATCTCAAGTTTACCAGAGGTTCCCAGTGTGTATCCCATACACCCCAGGGAGCGGAACCCCTAGACTTCCCTATTCTTCCTCCATGAGTGCGTACGACTGCACCTCCCGTCGTCGCTTGGGACATTCCCTCCTGAAATGACCCTCCTCTTTACAATAATAACACCGGGGTGGCCCCGTGTACCATCTTTTTGATTCTTGTTTCCTTGTTTTCCCGGGGACCCCAACTTCGGTCCCTCCCATTCACCTCTTCCTCGTCCTCCAATACTACCAGCTTCCCCTTTCCCGTCTCCATGAGCACCCGGCCTTCTATCACCTTCGATTCCCCCCCTTCTGTACTCCTTGCTGTACTCCTTGCAACATCATTTTTTTGCCTTTCCCTTCTGCTTCTCCTCATCCCGTCTTACATATACCTTTTGAGCCTCTGTTAACAATTGATTCAATGGTTTTTCATTCCAATCTTCCAATTTTTCCAATTTCTTTCTAATATCTGGCCATGATTTTGTTACAAAATTAACCTTTAACAACTGCTGACCTGCGGCCGTATCAGGGTCTATCCCCGAATACTGCTGGACATTCCTCCTTAACCTTTGTAAGAACACTGTCGGAGGTTCGCCCTTGTCCTGCTGATTCTCAAAAGCCCGTTCGAAATTCTGTCCCTTGGGAACGGCTTCTCTGATTCCCTTGATTATTATCTCCCTGAGATCTCTCATACTTCTTCTGTTTGGTTACTCCAATCCGGCGCAGTAATGGGATATTTTACTGCTCCCCGCTTGAGCCTGTAACCCCTCTCCTGCCTGTCTGACCATCTGCCTTTCTTCTGAAGTAAACAAACTTCCCCTTATTGACATCATTGTCTGCCAACTCCTTTTTTTTTCCCTGGGCCCCATTAATTTATTACCCTTCTCCAACCAGAATGTTTATCTAAACAAACCATAAAAGCTGCTTGTTGTTCAGCAATTAACTTATTTCTAATTTTGTTCAAAACCATTCCCCCTACAATTCCCAAATTCCAATTCCTAGTTTAAATACATACGACTAACAATTTTCCAAATTAACTTTACTGAAAAGAAATCTATAGAAGCCAAGCAACCTACATTTTCCAGCTTCCCCTTTTTAAGTTGCGATGATACAAAGTGTTGTCCGTTACCTTACAATAACCTCCCCCATTGCTTACAATTTCTTAAAGGAACACACACACATACCCTTACAACATGTGGCCCACAGCAAACAAACCTATCACATATACAAACTTCCTCATTCATACAAAACCGGTTTACACACATCACATTAGTTCCATTCTTACTTCAATGAGATTGTTTGAAACAACTCAATATTTTTCATAAAAACATTTTTGGCCCTAGGAACTGATCTATTTGTTCAGCCAGTCCCAAGGGGTCTTTCAATAAACTTTTCATCTCCTTTTTAAAGTTCCTCACCTCCATACTGGTGAGAGGCACATTTACAAATCCCATCCCCCCTTCATTTCCCCCTAACGGGACCTCCCTGAGGGGCTTCATTTGAACAGATCGCTCTAATCTCTGTTCCTCTGCCCTCGTTTGAGATTGCGTCCTCCGACTACTGCCTGGGACACCCGTCTCATCCTCGTCCTCACTTTTTATTCCCTCTTCCTTATCTGACTGGCTCTCTCTCCTTCACATTCTACTTTCTGTAATTCTCTATTATCTGTCTCTTCTGAGACAAGAGCGGACAGGTTTACTGCCGATCCGCTCTGGCTTAGTGGGACCTCCTGGGCAGATGCAGCCGGCGCTGATGGGGATATATTTGGGGGCTGGGATTCATATGGCGGGGGCAGTCTCCGTAGGTGATCATCACCAATTGGTGGCCAGTCAGGTTCATCCTGCTCTCTTTCCGTCTTTAACAGAAACATCCCATTATTGGGTTTCCAGCACTGGGCATATTCCTTTTCTATTTGATTCGCCGTTTGTCTTTCATTCACAAAAACATTCAACGCCTGTCTCACCCAGTCCTCATTTGAACCCAACCGCGGCCACCACACTGCGCTCCCTCGAATAGGCTCCTTTGGCCACTCAAAGTAACAAAACTTTATCATAGTTTCCTTACTCTTACCCCGGGTGTTCCCTTCACCCCATCCATATAACATTCGCCCCAACGGACTATCGGGCGGAATGTTAGGCTCCATATCAGTATGAGCCTCATCCCGGTTCCCCGGACCCTTACTTCTTCCCGTTCCGGTTTCCCATCCAGGTTCCCCAGACCCTTACTTTTCCCGTTCCGGTTTCCCATCGTCTCGTCGGACTATTCCCGTCCGACAGACCCCGGCCGCCCAGGTAATACTTAATAGTTGCTTTTCTTACCTGGGTCCTGTGCACAAGAATCGCTCGACCGTCCCGTACGTATTTACCTTACACCCCCTCTTGCTTCCCGAGTCTTTTCAACCGAATATCACTCACTCAAACTGCTGATGGCAAGCAAGGAGATCGGAGACTGCTGAAATCAGCAGGGTGCACCTTCCCCTCCTTCTTTGCCTCCACCAAGCAGCCGGAGTGGCGATCGCGGACGAGCCCCCAATTTGTGAGATACGCTTTATGCTCACAATTAATGCTCAAAGACTAAATCCTGGAAGCAAGAGATTCTTTATTTTACGAGTCTGCAGACCGGGTGCCTCTCCAATTCGAGACACACCGAAGCCAAAGAAGTCATCCCCCTTTATACACAGAATCTTACATTCAACCTCCCCTCCGGACCCTTCTCCAATCAGGGTCGGAGGTGCACAATCTGTAGGTACATCCCCTCGCACCTCCCATATCATACATTGCATGTTCAAACATGTTCATGGTAATGAGCAGTGTCTTGACCAGGGGTGTGTTGTAATATTCATTTATTCTATTAAGCATGCTCAGTTGCTCATGACCTACCCTAGTTTTACTCACCTCCTAGTGAACCCTCTCAGTTCTCCTATATCAGTACTAAAGCTAAGCTATAGTGACAAGGGTCCTATCTATCACTCCATTCCACTGATATGGATCTCTACATCACTCCCTTCTACTGCTATACAATGCTATTACTTCCTACTCAAGGACTCAAGGATGGGTCTGGCAACCTTCAGACACAGCTGTGTCAGAATCCTCTCTCCAGCCCCTCTCAGTTCGGATTCTCTTTAAAACTCCTTACTTTAATGGGGTTTAATCACTTTATCCCTCACATGCAGATGCCCATCTTCTACAAGCCGACCAAAATGTCTATCTGCACTAATCCCATAATCTTGTTTTTGGCATAAATCCCTCTAAACATTCCCAGTGCCATGTACCCGTCCCAATGTCTTTTAAACATTCAAATGCACTGTGTAGGAATATTTGCTCCTTAAATCTTTCCCCTCTGATTTTACATCTATGCCCTCTAGTTTTAGACTCCCCTACCCCCGAAAGAAGAATGGAGCTATCTATCTTATGTATCCTCCTCATTTTTGTTAACCTCTATTAGGTCACCCTCAGCCTCCTTTGCTCCAGGTCCTAGCATGTCCTAAATTTCTGCTTGTAACTCAAGCCCACCAGTCCCGGCATTCCTGTGAATCTTTTCCGCACCCTCGCTGGTTTAACCGCGTCCTTCAGGGGCGCTGAATTCCAGCTTGGTTAGAAGTGATTTGTACGGGGCAGTAGAGTCACTGCCTCACAGCGCAAGAAGCTTGTTTGATCCTGACCTCAAGAGCTGTCGGTGTGGAGTTTGCATGTATTCCCTGTGACCACGTGGGTCTCATTTCAGTGCTCCAGTTTCAATAGACAATAGACAATACACAATAGGTGCAGGAGTAAGCCATTTGGCCCTTCGAACCAGCACCGCCATTCAATGTGATCATGGCTGATCATCCCCAATCAGAATTCCTGAGGCAGAGAGTTTCCACCCACATCCCAAAGACGTGCGGGTTTATAGGTTAATTGGCTCTCTGTAAATTGTCCCTGGTGTGTCAGGAGTGGATGCAAATGTGGGATAACATAGAACTAATGTGGACATGTGATTGATGGTCAGCATGGACTCAGTGGGCCAAAGGGCCTGTTTCCGTGTTGTATCTCTAAACTAAACTAAACAAAGTCCTCTGTTTCTTCTCAAACAGGTCTACCAGGTTCGAGAATGACTAATTTTACTTCAGAGGCTCAAGGAACTGCAAATGCTGGAATCTTGAGGAAAACTCAAAGAGTCGGAAGAACTCAGTGGGTCAGGCAGCAACTGTGGAGATAATGGACAGGTGACATTTTAATTTGATCTAGTTTTAGATTAGTTTAGAGAAACAGTGCGGAAATGGATCCTTCGGTCCTCCGAGTCTGTACTGACCAGCACATTAACACTATCCTACACTAGGGACAATTTTTTCATTGATACCAAGCCAATTAACCTACAAACCTGTATGTCTTTAGAGTGTGGGAGGAAGTTCTTGGAGAAAACCCTCGCAGGTCACAGGGAGAACGTACAACTGCAGACAGACAAGCACCCATAGCCAGGATCTAGTTTAGTTTAGTTTAGTTTATTAATGTCACGTGTGCCGAGGTACAGTGAAAAGCTATACAGTCAGTCTGAAGAAGGGTTCCGACCCAAAACATCACCCAACCTTTTTCTCCAGAGATGCTGCCTGAACCATTGAGTTACTCCAGCACTTTGTGTCTTTCTTTGGTATAAACCAGCATCTGCAGTTCCTTGTTTCTACAGTGAAAAGCTTTTTTGTTGTGTGCTATCCAATCAGTGAAAATCAGTGAAAAGACTATACACGATTACAATCAAGCCATCCACAGTGTACAGATACTCTAGTTCTCTGGGTTCTGAGGTGCTTGTAGGTGCTTTGGTTATACCAAAGATAGACACAAAGTGCTGGAATAACACAGGGGGTCAGACAGCATCTCTGGAGAAAAATAATGGGTGACGTTTCGGGTCAGGAAGAAGGTTTGTCCGAAGGGTTTTGACCTGAAATGTCACCCATCCTTTTTCTCTAGAGATGCAATGGGATGGAATACTTTATTGTCACATGTGACAAGGCACAGTGAAATTCTTTGCTTGCATACCCAAGGTATGCAAATAGTCGCCACAGATGGCGCTGCCAAATTTACAAAATACCCCACACCGGGTCCCCCTTTGTTCTCCCCCCCCCCCCTCTCCTTCCCTCACGGTAGGTCCTCCATTGTTCATTGTTCTTCCCTCTCCCTCATGAGATGCTACCTGACCTGCTGATTTACTCTAGCACCTTGTGTTCTTCTACAGAAGAGCTGTCCTCATGAATTGGTTTGGTTAAGAAAATGATGACATGGGGTTATTCTTTTCTTATTCCTTTTCTACAGAGATGCTGCCTGAACTGCTGAGCCAGATTGTGCGGCCTGCAAGGCCTGGAATCTCCAGGTTGTCCCCAGCCGCCTCGTATAACTGAGCGTGGGTGTGGAGTCTGAGAAGTGTAGGAGTGTGTCACGCTGCAGCCCAGTAAAGTCGTCGGTGCCGCTTCAGGAGGGAGGAGAGGAAGTTCTTCTTCTTGCGTATGGCGTGCACAGCTTAAAGTTGTAGGACAACTTGTTCTGTTTGATCTTATTTGATTGTGCACGTCAGGTTGATTGCATTTGTCGAAACAGGGCAGACCACGTGAAGGTTGCAATCTCCAACCCCGAGAGGAAGTTGTTAAAGCAGGAACAGTAAACATGAAAAGGGTCGTGACCCGAAACATGACCCTATTCCGTCTCTCCAGAGATGCTGCCTGTCCTGCTGAGTTACTCCAGCCAGCTTTTTGTGTTTATCTTGGGCATTATGTTTCCCTGAAATGACACGTTTTGAAGCTGTGGACCGGTCGCGTTACACCTTGCGAGGCACCATCCACCTGCCTTTACCAAGATGGCAGCCAGACATGAGCCAGACGGGCGGGACCGACACGGCTCGCATCACGCGTGTCCTCACAAAGATGGCAGGGCTTGGGCCAAGCGGCGCTTGAGGCGGAGTCAGCGTTGCGGTTGCCCTCACCAAGATGGCGGCGCGCGGTGACGCGAGGTGCAGAGTGGGCGGGGCCGGAGCCGGAGCCGTTCCCGTCACTCTCGCCATCACGAAGATGGCGGCGAAGCAGAAGGGCAGCCGGCGGGCGGCGGCGGCGGCGGCGGCGAGGCCCGGCAGCGAGGAAGTCGACACGTCCGCGCCGCTGCAGGCCGTGCTGGTGGCGGACAGCTTCAACAGGAGGTTCTTCCCCATCACGAAGGACCAGCCGCGGGTGAGGGCCGGCCCTCGTGGCCCCTCTCTCCTTCATCCCCTCATCCCCTCATCCCTCTCCCCCCTCATCCCTCTCCCCCCTCATCCCCTCTCCCCTCTCCCCCCTCATCCCCCCTCATCCCCTCTCCCCCCTCATCCCCCCCCCCTCATCCCCTCTCCCCCCTCCCCTCATCCCCTCTCCCCCCTCATCCCCTCTCTCCTTCATCCCCCTTATCCCTCTCCCCCCTCATCCCTCATCCCCTCTCCCCCCCTCATCCCTCTATCCCCTCTCCCCCCCTCATCCCCTCTCCCCCCCTCATCCCCCCCCTCATCCCTCTCCCCCCTCATCCCTCTCCCCCCTCATCCCTCTCCCCCCCTCATCCCTCTCCCCCCTCATCTCTCTCCCCCTCATCCCCTCATCCCCTCTCCCCCCTCATCCCTCTCCCCCCTCATCCCCTCTCCCCCTCTCCCCCCCTCATCCCTCTCCCCCCTCATCCCCTCTCCCCCCTCATCCCTCTCCCCCTCATCCCCTCTCCCCCTCATCCCCTCTCCCCCTCTCCCCCTCATCCCCCTCATCCCCCCTCATCCGTCTCCCCCCTCATCCCTCATCCCCTCTCCCCCCTCATCCCCTCTCCCCCCTCATCCCCTCTCCCCCCTCATCCCCTCTACCCCCTCATCCCCTCTACCCCCTCATCCCCTCTACCCCCTCATCCCCTCTCCCCCCCCATCCCTCTTCCCCTCATCTCTCTCCTCCTTCATCCCCCCACATGTTCCTTACCCCTCATGCACCATCCACTGCCTCATTCACACCCTTGCCCCAGCCCTCTCAATCGCCCCTCGCCTGCTCCCCCACCCACTCCCTAGCCTCCTCCATTGCCCCCTCCCTTCTGTCACCCCTCGCCCCCTCTCCTTGTTGGAGGCTGGTTACTCCTTAGCAGTGGCAATTTGTTTGTGAGCCTAGCAACCGGCATTGGCATTGTATTTGGCTGCAGTAATGTGAAATTTAATTCCCTATCCAAACTTCCTGCAACCAGGCTACAAACAATAGGTCTGGTTGGTGTTTTTGTTCTAATATAGGAAGGTGTAGCAAGGCCAATTGTTTGTCCTGCCACCACATTCCAGGGTAGAAATGTTAAAACCTAGAGGGCATAACATTAAGGTGAGAGGGGGGAAATTTAGAGGAGATGTGCAGGTCAACATTTTTTTCACAGCGTGATGGGTGTCTGGAACACACTGCCTAAGGTGGTGTTGGAGGCAGATATGATAGTGGTATTTTAGAGACTTTTAGATAGGCACATGGATATGCAGGGAATGAAGGGGTACAGATCACGTGTAGACAGGTGAGATTAGTTTAACTTGACATTGTGTTTTCAGCACTGACATTGTGGGCTGAAGTGCCTGTTCCTTTGCTGTAGTTTACATCCTATTCTCAAACCATATGGCTTACTCACAAAATATGGAACCAGCAATTTAGAATTGAGATAAAGAGGGATTTCATCAAATGAACTTGTAAATTCCCCCTCATCCAAGACTGGTACCAATAGGATTCTTTGGCAAAAAGGAAATTCAAGCAACAAAAACCATGTGCTTCTGACTTGGGAAAATATATTTTTACAATCTCGGAATGGAATCTCAGGAGGTTCTTTACTGTGCTTGTTTATGTCGACACAGGGAACTGTAGATGCTGAAACATTTCATAGAGTACAAAGTGCTGGAGTAACTCTGGGTCAGGCAGCATTTCCGGAGGACATGGATAGGCAACCTTTTGGGCTGGAACCCATCTTCAGACTTGACATTGATAGGTGTTTTGGGCGCAGGCCTGTAACATTGTCTATCTTTGTTCTGCAGAGATGCTACCTGACACGCTGAGTTACTCAAGCCCTTTGTGTCTTTGACTTGGTAATGTTGCATTATCCTGTGGTGGGGTTGGCAGTGACATTTGCATTGTGCCGACTATTATTGTTTGCTTATTTTGTGTGTATGTTTTGGTTTTTTTTTCATTTATTATATTGTTTACAGAGAACTATGTTTACATTTTCTGTTGTGCTGCTGCAAGTAAGAATGTCATTGTTCTTTCTGGGACATATGACAATAAAACACTCTTGATCATCTTGTTCTGCCATAGGCTCTGCTTCCCCTTGCTAACGTAGCGCTCATCGATTACAGCCTGGAGTTCCTCACAAGCACAGGTGTCCAGGAGACCTTTGTTTTCTGCTGCTGGATGGCCCAGAAAATTAAGGACCATATTCAGTAAGGATGATTTAGTATTGGTGTTGATTCATTATTGTTACATGTACTGAGTTAAATTTATTAGAATTTAGTTTAAAAATATATAGTTTTAGTTTAGTACAAGTACAACAGGTAGTGCAAAGAGATAAACAAAATAGTGCAGAATATGGGATTACAGTGTCCAAAGAAGGGCCTCGACCCGAAATGTCACCCATTCCTTATCTCCAGAGATACTGCCTGTTCCGCTGAGTTCCTCCAGCCTTTTGTGTCTATCTTACATTTACACTATATGCTTGCATTCCTTCCTGCCAGCAGATATGATATCTAAAATAAGGACAAAGAGTCATACAGCACAGAATCATGCCCTTCGGCCCAGCATCCATGCAGACCAACGTGCACCATCAAAGTTAGTCCCATTCACCTGCATTTGATCCATATCCCTCTAAGCCTTTGTTATCCATGTACCTGTCCAAGTGTCTTTTAAACGTTGTTACAGTACCTGCCTCAGCAACCTCCTCTGGCACCACATTCCTTATACCCCCACTCCCTCCCTCTGCGTGCAAGAAGTTGCTCCTAGGGTTCCTATATTTTTTCTTTAATTTTGACCCACTTCACACAATCTTTCCCCTCTCACGTTAGACATATGTCCTCTGGTTCTTGGTTCCCCTACTCTCGGCAAAAGATTCTGTGCATTCACCCTATCTATTCCCCTCATGATTTTATACACCTCTGAAAGATCACCCTTCAGTCTCCTGCACTCCAAGGAATAAAGTCCTAGCCTGCTCAACCTCTCACTATAGTCAAATCCTTTCAACACCCTCGTAAATCTTCTCTGCATCCTTTCTAGTTTAATGGCATCTTTCCGACAGCAGGGTGATTAATACTCCAATTGCAGCCTGAGTAACTTGCAACATAATGTCCATACTTCTATATTCATTTCTTGAATGATGCACGTGTATAGCAAGTGTTAATCTAGAAAACTATTATTGTGAATAATGAAAATTGTAATGAGAAATTATGGTATCGTCCTGAAAAATAACGTATAGATCAAATGATTCCTTGGACCTTATAAAAGGAATTCTGACCCAGCTCCTGTTCATGTTTAATAGGAGGAGTTGTTGCTACTGAGTCAGATAGTTGTGGGTTTAAGCCATACTTCCGAGACTTGTGCAACGTATATCTGGAACACCAGTGCAGTAAGTCAGTGCTGCACTGTTAGAGGTGCAGCTTTGTAAATGAGATGTCAAACCAAGATCTGAGAAAGGGTCCTGATCCAAAACATCTTTCCATTCACTCCACAGATGCTGTCAGACTTGCTGAATTCATCCAGCACTTTTTGTTTTGCTTAAGATTCCAGCATAGAGTCTGAAGAAGGGTCCCAACCTGAAACGTCACCTATCCTGCTAGCTGACCTGCTGAGTTACTCCAGCACTTTGTGCCCTTTTGTGTAAACCAGCATCTGCAGTTCCTTATTTCTCCATTCCAGCATTAGCAGTTCTCGTGTCTCCATAAACCAAACTCCTGCCTGCTGTCCGAAGTGCTCGTAAGGGAGCTTTGGAGCTACTGCAAAGTTCTCTGCAAATGCAAGTCATTCACGACCTCCTGTTTCTTT
The DNA here is from genome assembly GCA_035221665.1 of Okamejei kenojei. Lineage (NCBI taxonomy): Eukaryota > Metazoa > Chordata > Chondrichthyes > Rajiformes > Rajidae > Okamejei > Okamejei kenojei. The sequence continues at coordinate 41,470,870 of CM069144.1, forward strand.
TTTCTCTCCAGGAAATCAAAGTGGAATCGCCCCACCTCACCAAACACCATCCACATCATGAGTTCCGAGTCATATCGGTCTTTGGGCGATGTCTTAAGGGATGTCGATGCAAAGTCGCTTGTCCGCTCAGATTTCATATTAATCTACGGAGATGTTGTATCCAATATTAACGTGACAAAAGCACTGGAGGAACACAAGTGAGTTGTGCCTAGTAGTTTCCAGAGAGGTTAGTTGTCATATGCACCAGATGTGAACACGAACCATAAAATGCATACCGTCTCTAGTCAAGAGTATTTTATTGTCATATGTGGGACAATTAAATTCTTACTTGCTGCAGCACAATAGAATGTGTGAATATGTAAACGGGGAAGAGGGAAAAAAAAGAAAACGTTCAATAACTAACAAATATAGTGCAATAATAATATAGTCTTTTGCCGTTCAGGGCTCAGAGCTTATTCGTTGTTGTGTTTAATAGTCTGATGGCTGTAGGGAAGAAGCTGTTCCTGAACGTTACAGTTTTCAGGCTCCCATACCTTCTTCCTGATGGCAATGGTGAGATGAGTGTGTGGCCAGGATGGTGTGGGTCCTTGATGATTTTGAGGCAGCGACTACGATAGATCCCTTTGACGGTGGTGAGGTCAAAGCCGGTGATGGACTGGGCAGTGGTCACAACTTTTTGTAGTCTTTTTCGCTCCTGGACGTTCAAGTTGCCGAACCAGGCCACGATGCAACCAGTCAGAATGCTCTCTACCGTGCACCTGTAGAGATTTAGGAGAATCCTCTTCGACATGCCGAATCTCCGTAATCTCAGGAAGTAGAGTCGCATATGTGCCTTCTTTATAATTACATCGGTGTGCTGGATCCAGGAAAGATCTTCGGAAATATGCACGCCCAGGAATTTGAAGTTATTGACCCTCTCCACCATCGTCCCATCGATATGAACAGAATTATGGGTCCTCATCCTTCCCCTACCAAAGTGCACAATCAGTTCCTTGGTCTTACTGATGTTGAGACCCAGGTTGTTGTGCTGGCACCTTTTGGTCAGTCGGTCGATCTCATTTCTATACTCTGAATCATCCCCATCTGTGATTCGTCCAACCACTGGTGTCATCGGCGAACTTGATGACGGAGTTCGCACTATGACTGGCTACGCATCTATGTTTTTTCTCACTTCTGTGAATGAATGAATAAGTTTATTGTCCAAGTATTCACCTTCTAGGAATTTGCCTTGATGCTCCGCCTGCAAGTGACAACATGAGATACAGTGACAGTTAAGAATGACACATAAAAATTAAACATTAATAATAAAACATTATCAATGTAATCAGAAATGTTCTTACCCTGGCCCTTGCAGTGTACAGTTATGTTCTAGGTCTGTTACCTACCCCCAATCAGTCTGAAGAAGGCTCCCGACCAGAAATCTCACCTGTTTTTCTCCAAGGATGCTACCTGACCCATTGAGTCACTCCAGCATTCCGTGTCTATCAATGAAATTCTTGCCTATTGCAACTTTACAGAATTATTAGACACAACAAAAAAGTTACCAGTTATTCTAAGTAAACCAAACCATAATAGTGCAAAATCTAAAGACTGTAGAGTAACCACAGTAATGCAAAGTCCAAAGTGGCTTGGTGCTGAGGTAGGATTGTGGTTAGGGTTGTTCAAGAACCAGATAGTTAGTGGCACAAAGCTGTTCTCGAACCTGGAGATAATGGTTCTCAGACTCATGTGCATTCTCCCCGAAGGTTGGAGCGAGAAGAGAATATGGCCAGGGTGGTGTGGGTTTTTGATGTCGATCTTATTCAGTTGTGTTGCGCATTGATTTACCTCTGCATAAATTCTTTCTGACTACAATATATTTCAGTGACACTGGTATCCTTGTATTGATTTTTGCTGCATAAAAGGCTGTCATCTTGTGCACAATCCATTTCATTATTGATGCTTTTAATTTGCTCTCCTTTGCTGAGTATGTCGTCCCTACCTGTCGAGATACGTTGAAAAGCTGTGTTTTGCGTACTATCTTGACGGATCATGCCACACAGTACAATAGCTAGCAAGGGGAAAAATAAACAGAGTCAGAATAAAGCTTTAATATTTTCTCTGGAGCATCAGGCTGAGAGGCAACCTGATAGAAGTATGAGAGGCATAGATAAAAGCTTTATCCCCAGGGGGGAAGGGAAAAATACTAGAAGGCAGTGTTTTAAGATGGGAAGGGGAAAGTTTAAAGGAGACTAGACCAAGTGGGATCCGTTGGGTCCCTGTCATACGGGAGGCATGGTCCTCCAACGCAACCCGTTCCCCCAACGCAATATTCCACCACTCACCCACAGCCCCCATGGGAGGCTTGGTACACCAAAGCAACCCGTTCCCTAACGCAATATTCCACCACTCACCCTTTCCCCCAACTCAACCCGTTCCCCCAACGCAATATTCCATCACTCACCCATAGCCCCCAACTGCGCAGGGGCGGCTCATTTCCCCTTATCCCCCAGCACTCCCTCCCCCTCCTCTTCACCTTTCCTCTTCTCTCCCCTCTCCTCCTCCCCTCCACTCCCCCCCTCACCTCCCCCCCTCACCTCGCCCCCTCACCTCCCCCCCTCTCCTTTCCCCCTCACCTCCCCCCCTCTCCTTTCCCCTACCCTCAGTCACTCCCTACCCTGTCATTCCCTCCCTCCATAACCCCTCTCCCCTCCCTACCCCCCTGACCCATTGGGCCCTGTTCCCCCAACACAATATTACACCACTCACCCATTCCCCCAACGCAACCCATTTCCACCACTCACCCGTTTCCCCCAACGCAATATTTCATGCATGGCGCCCAGCTGCGCAGGCGCGGCTCATACATTCCCTCCCTCTTCTCTCCCCTTTCCTGCTCCACTCCCTCCCTCACCTCTCCCTCCTTCTCCACCCCTACCCTCACCTCTCCCTCCCCACCCCTACGCTCAGTCACTCCTTCCCTCCTTCCTCCCGTCCATAACCCCTCACTCTATCCAACCCCCCCTCCTCCTCTCCCCCTATCTCCCTGCTCCCCCACTCCTCACCTCTCCCCTATCGCACTCCCCCACTAAACACAATGTTTAAATAACATTTCTCCCCTTCCCCCACTCTCTCCCTCTCCTTACAACAACGTAACAAATCTCATTGCACTGGGTGGAACTCTGTTGATGGACAGTTTTTGTAAATGAGATCCCATTGTGATATCATTGTCGGGTGGAGCACTGCTCATGGGCAGTTTATGTAAATGAGATCCCATTGTGACGTCATAGCTGCTAACTGCCACTGCAAGTTCAAGTGATTCTTTCTCAAGCTAAATTTTATAAAGTTAAAAATGTGAATAACTTGTAAAATATAACACCAATCTGAACGAAACTTGATAAAAAACACACCACGTGACAATTGTGAGTAAGATGGTCCAAACATTGTAGCGCTATCGTGTATCGTTTTGGCCTAGTTCCGGGATCACATGGGGACGCACACAGAATCATAGACAAGGTGAGAGTTTTAGTAATATATATACTAGACCGTAACTTTAAGTTTACTTTAAGATGGCATCATGTTCGGCACAGATATTGTCATCCTCTTCCTGTGCTATACTGCCCTATAGATGGGCACAAATGGTGGTTACTCAGCGCTGCCTGGCCTCCTGAATTACTCCACCATTTTGTCTATCTTTGCTTTAATCCGGCATCTGCAGTTCCTTCCTACAACTGTACTGATCTATGTTCTTGACTTGAGCTCGCTATTGTCCCCTTTGGGACAGCAATACAGTTTCCACAGATATGCTTAGCAAGAAATCACTAATGAAGAATTCTGTTTCCTTTGGCCATCCGCTCAGTTTTATTTAACAACAAAAATGTACGTACATTGGAAAGCTTTGGTTGTGGAGTCACAGAGTCACACAGCACAGAAATAGGCCCTTCGATCCAACTCGTCCATGCCGACTGAGATGCTCCATCTTCACTAGTCCCATTTTTCTGCGTTTGACCCAAACCCCTCTTTCCTATTCATGCACCTGTCCAAGTATCTTTTAAATGTTGCTATAGTACCTGCCTCGACTACCGCCTCTGATAAATCGTTCTGTATACCCACCATCGTGTATTGATTATTCATTCTTTCATGGGATTTGGTTACAAAGATATCAGCTCAATGCCATCTCGATGCAACACAAGGTTTAACCTGAAATTCTGCCCATACCTATGCCGTCCCTGTGGTCTGAACTGCGTTTCCAACCTTGGAGCGTAGAATCCACTGGGCAGTGGAGCCCACTGTGCTTTGGGCACCAGACAATGAGTTTTCACCCACTGCTGCTCATGGTGTGACCCTCTTTCCTTGTGTTTCACAGGGCGCGGCGGAAGTTGGAGAAGAACGTGTCGGTAATGACGATGATTTTCAAGCAGGCACCACCCGGCCACAGGACGAGGTGTCAGGAAGATGACGTAATCACAGCCGTGAACAGCAAAACCGGCCGCTTGCTCCACTATCAGAAGGCCAACAGGCTGAAGAAATTCCGATTTCCCATGGTAGGACCATTGGTACCATGATATCGAGTCTAGAACTTGGGATGTTATGCTACAGTGGGGCAGGCGTCACAGTAATGCAGCGGTACAGTTACAAACACTGCCAGAGATCCGGGTTCCCCATTCTTTACTCAGCGCGGTGGGGGCCTGGAATGCACAGCCAATGGTGGTGGTGGTGGAGGCAGATACGATAGTGGCATGTACGAGGTTTTTAGATAGACACCTGAAATGCAGGAAATGGAGGTGATATGGATCACGTGCAGCAGGAGGAGATTAGTTTAACCCGACATCATGTTCATCACGGACATTGTGGGCCGAAGGATCTGTTCCTGTGCTGCACTGTTCTATGTTCTATCTCCTGGTCTTGCAGGCCATCACTTTGACTCATTCCAGTCCTCTAACCCCTGACACACCTTTTAGTTTAGCTTGGAGATACAGTGGGAAACAGGCCCTTCGGCCCACTGAGTTCATGCCGACCAGTGATCCCCGTTCACTAGCACGATCCTACACATTGTGGACATTTTACAATTTTTACCAGTCAATTAACCTACGATCTACGTCCTTGGAGTGTGATAGGAAACCGGAGCACCCGGAGAAAACCCACATAGTCACGGAGAAAACGTACAAACTCTGTACAGATAGCACCCATAGTCAGGATAGAACTGGGGTCTCTGGCGCAAGGCAGCAACTCTACCACTGCACCACCATGCTGCCCTAAGACCTCCTGAGATCTCTGCACTTCTCCAGCTCTGACCACTTGCAATCTCTTTGGCATGGACATTGTTGACCGAAGGGCCTGTTCCTGTTCCTGTGCTGTATGTTTCCATTCTTTTCAACTTTGGCTGCTGACCTTCCCAGTGGTCCGATTCATCCACTAATGAGGCAGCTCAGCCAGCAACTCTCTATGGCTTTTAATGTAATAACATTTTCCTAAATGCTCCTCATTGTTTTCCCCCAGCACGTGTTCCACGGAAGCAACGACGAGATTGAGATTCGACACGATCTGCTTGACTGTCACATCAGCATCTGTTCCCCACAGGTCAGTAAAACAATGTCACAAGAGGAAGGTCTGGTGACATTCAGTGTCTCAACAGTGCTTCCAATGAAGCTCATATTGTGCATTATTAGTTAATTGGTACAGAAAGTAGATATACTAGTATTTACAGTCAAGAGTGTGTAATCATATGTACCGACAACGGAGCATTGAAACTTCCAGCAGCATAATAGGCCTTTAAACATAGTATATAAATAGTACAGTGCATTTAAGACGTTTTTAAGATAGGCACAAGGAATCGTGGGTTATGGATCACGTGCAGGCAGCGGTGATAATATATAATAAAGGGAGTTGTGGGTCTTTGCTTACTGCCTTTTTGAGCTAGTGCATCTTATAATTTCTTTAGTTTAGACACAGCATAGAAACGGGCCCTTCAGCTCACTGTCCATGCTGACCATTAATCACCTGTTCACACTAGTTCTATGTTATCCCACTTTTCCATCCACTCCGTACACACTAGGGACAATTTTACAAAGGCCAGTAAACCTACAAACCTGTACATCTTTGGGTTGTGGAAGAAATCCAGAGTACCAAGAGGAAACCCATGAGGTCACAGGGAGAATGTGTAAACTCGGGGAGGAGGGAAGTGGCGTGTGTGGGGGTGGGAGGGGAGGTGTGGAGTGGGAGGGGTGGGGTGGGGGGGAGAAGTGGGGGGGGTGGGAGGAGTAGTGTGTGTGGGAGAGGAGGAGGGGTATGTGGGGGGTGTGGGAGGGGGGGGGAGAGCGTGGGGTGGAGGGAGGGAGGCTGTGGGGAGATGGGTGAGTGGCGGGGGTGGTGTGTATGTGGGTGCGAGGGAGGGTGTGCGCGGGGTTGTGGAGGGGGAGGGGTGTGCGTGCGGGGGGGTTGTGGGGGAGGGGGCTGTGTTGCAGAGGGGTGGTGTGGATGTGTGGGGAGGAGGGGGTGGGTGTGGGCGGGTGGTTGTGCGAGAGAGGGGTGTGCGGGCGGGGGGGGGTGGTCGGTGTGTTTGGGCAGGGGGCTTGTGGGGGGAGGGGTGTGGGGGGACCAGAGGGGTAGTGGCTGGAATTGGCGGTGCGATGGGGACTCACAGCAGTCGCTGGTCGTTCTCCGCCGGGATCAGAGTCTCCGCTTTCCGTTTGGTGACATTTCCGATTCCGAGCTGGGTCTCCGACTTGGGGTGGGGATGCTTGGGGTCGCTTCGGCTCCCTCTGAAAATTGTGTCCGGTTGGAAACCTCCGCCGGCCATCCTCAGCTCCAGTAAAGACACAATGTCGCAGGAAGGGGCGGACCTCCCCGGGGAGTGCAGTGCTGACTGGCAGAGATCGATCTGCGCACGTGTGGTTTTAAAGATTTTTAAACCTCGCTAACTTTAACGACATTCAACCGATCGGAACGAAACTTGGTGGACTCGCAGCACAGGAGAACGGTGAGTGAACTGGCGAAAAATTGTAGCACTATCGCGAAATAGAAAGACCGCGCAAACCGGAAGATAACAATATCAGAGTTTTAGTTGTGTATAGATTATTAAACCGTTGAAAACATTAGCGACGCAGTGGTGCTGGTTTCCGACGGGCATACCTTAGAATACTATATATGACAGTGATCGCGACATCTACTGAAGTGTGGATGGCCGTTGGCTCGCTATGAGCTCATCTGCCCTTTGACAATTCTTGGTTTTGGTCCTGCTGGGGGTCCACAGCTCCGTCCTCACCTGGCAAACCAGGTGGCGGAGACGGTTTAGTTGCTGACTATCCGACCATGGAGCAGGTAGCACAGGATTATATGGTACCCATGGCGGAGGGTACTCCCCTCGACCTGACTTAACCTGCACCACTGTGCCACCCCATGATTGAAATTTGACACAATTTGTTTGATTGGCACATCAGCACCTGTTCCTAGCAGGTCAGTAAGATGATTTCACAAGAGGAAGGTGTTCTTTAGCACCACATCCAGGAATTATGAATAATTAAATAGAAGGCTTAGGATATATGTATTCAGGATGACAAATAAATTACTGGAAATACTCTGCAAGTCAGGCAGCATCTGTGGAAAGAGAATGTTTGCTTTCAAATTGAAAAGCTAATTATTTCTCTTTCTGCAAATGTGTCCTAACCTGCTAAATATTTTCCACCAATTTCTGTTTTTCTTTCAGACTTCCAGCATATGCAGTAGGTGGCACAGTTGCACAGCAGGTAGAGCCACTGCCTCACAGTGTCAGAGACCCGGATTCGACCCTGACCTTGTTGCTGTCTGAGTGCGTGTAGTTTGCACGTTCTCCCTGTGACCACGTGGGTTCTCTCCGGATGCTTTAGTTTCTTCACACATCCCAAAGACGTGCAGATTTGTAGGTTGTAAATTGCCCCTAGTGCGGAGGGAGTGGATGAGAAAGTGGGATAACATAAAACTAGTGTTTATGGGTGATCAATGGTCGGCGTGGGCTGAAGGGCCTGGTTCCATGCTGCATCTCTAAACGAATCTGAACATTTTTTTAAATTTTCATGTAATGGTGAGTAATTTGTTCGAGAACCTGAATGAGAAAATACAAACAATAAATAAAATGCAGGCAAATCTGATCATTGGAATAAAACACAAAATGCTGGAGTAACTCAACAAGCCAGGCAGCATCTGTGGAGTAGTACATGGATATGTGGCATTTTGGATCGGAACACTTCTTCAGATTCCAGAGATGCTGCCTGACCTGCTAAGTTACTCCAGCACTTTGTGAGTTCCTCAAGATTCCAGCATCTGCAGTTTATTGGTTATCTGATCATTGGCATATTGGAACTCCTTTGTCCTTGTCGGAAAAGGGAAACATAATTTGATGTTTCAACTCGAGTCTTCCAAACGAGTCTGTGTTTGGATGGTTAACCTGACCAGTTTTCTTACTCTTGCGTGGATTTACAGCTCCGTTTTCTGTAATTTCCAGGTAGCAGAACTGTTCACGGATAACTTCGATTACCAAACCAGGGATGACTTTGTGCGGGGAATCCTTGTAAACGAAGAGGTGGGTTTTCAGCTTTTCGTTTTCTCTAACCCTGTGTGGGAACCCAACTCCAGTACCTCCGCCCCTTCAGTGGACAGTAGTTTTAGGCACCTGTCCTGAACCTTTGTGGTTCTTTTGCCTCCCTTGTCTCCTTCAACACAGATTACCTGGCTGTGAACGGCAAGGGTGTTGTTGTCAATTGATTTACTGGCATCAGCAGAACACAAAGTGCTGGATGAACTTGGCAGGTCAGGCACCTGTGGAGGGAAAGTACGGGTGCCAATTCGGGTTGTGATCCTTCTCCAAGCATGCCTGGCTCAGGTCGTTATTGTTCACGCCGTTACATATCATGGAAGCCCGCATCACTGAGCTTTATCATCTCATAGTGTCTATGTTTGCTTTTAGTGGGAGTACTTCAATAAATCCTAGGCTCTTCCCCCCCCCCCCCCAACAGCCCAGGCAAATGTTTACCCTTCGAGAATCTGTAGCTTCTTTGTTCCCTTTAGTCTAACTTTACTTTCGAGATGCAGCGTGGAAACAGGCCCTTCGGCCGACCGAGTCTGCGGCCACCGGCAATTACCCATACACTAGCACTATCCCACACACTAGGGACAATTTACAATCAATTCGTCTACAACACTATGTCTTTCGAATGTGGGAGGAAACCAGTGCACCTGGAGAAAACCCACGCGGTCAAATGGAGAATGTACAAACACGGTACAGACGGCACCTGTGGTCAGGATTAAACCCGGGTCTCTGGCGTTGTAAGGCAGCAACTCTACCACTGTGCCACTGTGCCGTCCTCACCTTTGCATTCCAACATATTAGAAATTGCTCACCATATTAGAAAATATCTCATTTTCTGTTCATCAACTTTTTGTTCCTGATGGTATCCCTCCAAATAGTTAGAGGTATTGAATTTAATTCCACGCCTGGCCTGGATGTGATCATGATACTCGATGTCTGCTTCACCTATTGCCACACATGTAGATGAAGATAGGCTCTGCGTCTATGAATGAATAAGTTTATCTATCTGTTAATCGTTGCTTTTGTTTGATCTGATTTTTGGGTCGCATACAACCCAACAACATGAACATTGGATTCTCCAATTTTAGGTAACTATATAACCTTCCCCCTCTCCGTCAACACATGCCTCCACACCCTCGCCTATGCCCCACTGGTTTCCCACCTATTTCTCCCGTTCCACCTACATTCCTTCTTCTGGCACAACAATTCGTAACATTTCAATCTTTTTGTCTTACATCTTCTGTCCTTTCACCTCTTTCTAAAAATCTGCTATCAAAAAACCCTCCTCACCTGTATTGGCCAATTACCTGCCAGGTTTTGTCCTGCAATCCCCTCTCTTCCAGCTTTCTTTTTCCCCCCCCACCGCCCTACAATCAGTCTGAAGAAAGATCCCGACCAGAAACGTCACCTATATTCTCAATATCTCGATGAGCAGCCTGACTCGCTGAGTTACTCCTGCACTTTGTGTCATTTTCTGTAAGCTGGAAGACATTGACAGGCCCCGAATTTCACATCAACGTAGAAAGTGCTGAAGTAACCCACAAGTCAGGCAGCATTCAAGGAGGGAATGGACAGGGAACATTTCAGGTCGAAACCCTTCAGACATTTTGGGTCGAAATGTTGCCTAACCATTCCCTCCACAGATGTTGCCTGACCTGCTGAGTTACTTCAACACAGAGTTTTGCTCCAGATTCCAGCATCTGCAGTTTCTTGTGTCTCTGTATTTTAGATACTGGGCAATCAGATTCACATGCACGTGGCAACGGACGAATATGGTGCAAGGGTCACCAATCTCCTCACGTACGAGGCGGTGTGCTCAGATGTGGTCCGCCGCTGGGTGTACCCCCTGACGCCGGAGATGAACTTCCCGGATGACGACAAGGGTTTCTGCGTCCACCTGCGGCACAACGTGTACCGGGGTTCTGAGGTCAGCCTGGGTCAGGGCAGCGTACTGGAAGAAAACGTTGTCATTGGCAGAGGCACCATCATAGGAAAGAACTGCTTCATCTCAAACACCACCATTGGCCACAACTGTGTCATAGGTAGGTCACTCTGCATTTCACAATTTGAGATTTACTTTCAGACTTAGTGTAGAGATATACCATGGAAACAGGCCCTTCGGCCCACCGGGTCCATGCCGACCAGCGATCTCCGCACATTAACACTATCCTATACCCACTAAGAACAATTTTTACATTTACCAAGCCATTTACCAATTAACCTACATAACCGTACGTCTTTGGAGTGTGAGGGGAAACCGAAGATCTCAGAGAAAACCCACTCAGGTCACGGGGAGAACGTACAAACGCCATATAGACTGCACCCGGATCGAACCCGGGTGTGCAGTGTAGCATTCGCTGTAAGGCAGCGACTCTACCACTGCGCCACCATGACCATGACTTCAGAAATCCAGTGCTGAAACACGCCCTTGGGCCCACTGAGTCCACGCCGACCAGTGATCACCCTGTACACTAGCACTCTCCTACACACTGAGGACAATTTATAATTTTACCAAAGCCAATTAATCTACAAACCTGTACTTCTTTGGAGTGTGAGAGGGTATTAACTACAGGAAGAGGTTGGATAGACTTGGATTGTTCTTTCTGGAACACCAGCCATTGAGGGGGGACCTGATAGAACTAGAAGTATATAAAATTCTGAGAGGAAGAGATAGGGTAATCGGTCCGAACCTTTTTCCCAGGATTTAAGGTGAGAGGGACAAAGTTTAAAGATGTGTGGGGCTGGGTTTTTTTAAAGCAGAGGGTGGTGAGTGCCTGGAATGTACTGCTGAGGATGGTGGTGCAGGCAGATGCAATAGTGGCATTTAAGAGGCTTTTGGATAGACCCATGGATATTCAGAGAATGGATATGGATTATGTGCAGGCAGATGAGAGTTGGTCTTGGCATCATGTTTGGTACAGACATCGTGGCCCAAAGGGCCTGTTCATGTTGTATGTTCTCACCTCTAATAGAACCAGAATGTCACGTTGCAATGAATACGAACTCGTGCGCATGCATGGAATGATCTTTCCTTGAGTAGCAATGGTGACTTAATTGTTAAATGGCTGTGAAATGCTTTGAGACCTCCTGAGGGCCCTGGCTAAAGAGCAAAGCATCTGCTGTACTCTATATATCCAGTCGCACCTTCTGCAGTGACAGGTTGCAGTTCTGGATCAGTCGCGGGCATGAACCCTTGCCCTCATTGCACTCACTCCCGCTGGCCTGGCGCTCGTCAGGAGCAGACTCTTGCCCAAACTACTGGCAAGGAGCCAAATATAGGGCAATTTTAAATAAAAACAGGGAAATGCTGGAAACACTTGGCACAGAGTCACACAGCGTGGAAACTGGCCCTTTAGCCCAACTTTCCCACACCGACATAATATGTCTCATCTACACTAATTCCACTTACCTGCATTTGGCCCATATCCCAAACCTATCCTATCCATGTACCTGTCTAATTGCTTCTTAAACGTTGCAATAGTCTCTGCCTAAACTACCTCCTCCGGCAGCTCATTCCATGCATCCACCACCCTTTATGTGAAAAAGTCACTGTCCCAATTCCTATAAATCTTTCCCCCCTTCACCTTAAACCCATGCCCTCCGATTCTCGATTGCCCTACCCTGGGCAAAAGACTGTGCGTCTCCCCAATTTATTCGTCTCATGATTTTATACACCTCTATAAGATCACCCCTCAACCTACATCGCTCCAGGGAATAGAGTGCCATCCCACCCAACCTCTCCCTATAGCTCATCCTTGAGTCATCTGTGGAGATAATACAAGTTAATATTTTGGGTCAGGTCTGACAAGTTAAGTCACCGGACAATTTCAGAGGTTGGGAGTAGGAGGAAAATGGGGACAAAGAAAATGCAGGGACTTGGGTGCAAATGAACAGCATTTGCTTTTGCACTTCATAGGAGATAACGTGAAACTTGACCAAGCACATATCTGGAATGACGTCACTGTCGGGTTTGAAGTGGAAATCTGCCGATCAGTTGTGTGCAGCAACGTGGGAGTTAAGCCCGGAGTCAAACTCAATCCACACTGTGTTTTAGCATTTAATGTGAGTACAACTGACTGTTAACGGAGCTTGATTTGGAGTTGTACAGCATGGAAATGGACCCTTTGGCCCAACTTCCCCATGTCAACCAAGGTGCCTTCATAAGTTAGTCCCATCTGCCTGAATTTGGGTCATATCCTTTTTAAACCTCTCCATGAACCTGTCCAAATGTCTTTTAAGTTTAGGTTTACATTTAGGCTTGTTACTTCCACATGGACCGTGGTAAAATAGTTGTGATTTGCATATTATCCAAACCGATCAGAAAATACTGTACATAAATATAATCCAGTGAAACTGATAGTTAGAGGAAAGTTTTGTATTAGTACTGACCACTGCCACTCCTTCTGACAGTTCATTCCACATTGCCAGCACCTTCTATGTATGGAAAAACATGTCTAAAGTGTTCTCCATTAACACCTTTTATGAAGGGACAGTCAAAAAAACTTCCATCAAGTTCCCTGCTGAAGTGATTGCTTGAGGAAAAGGGATGAGGTTATCCTTGTGTTTTCACCAAACAGTTCCCAAGCACTGGCCAAGAAATAACACCATCGTTTCCATTTCCTCAGAAGGCTTAGGAGGTTCAGCATGTCCCCACCAACCTCTGCAGATGCGCCGTAGAAAGCATTTTATCGGGATGCACCACAGCATGGTTTACGAACAGCTCCATCCTGGACCGCAAGATCTTGCAGGGAGTTGTGGACATAACCCAGACCATCCAGCCTTCCTTCCATTGACTCTGTTTACACTTCACGCTGCCTCACGGCAAGGTCACCAGCGTAATTAAGGACGAGTCTCGCCCCGGTCACTGCTTCTTCTCCCTTCTCCCATCAGGCAAGAAAGGGGTACAGAAGTTTGGAAACGCACACCTCCAGATTCAGGGAAAGTTTCTGCCCAGCTGATATCATAGAAAATAGGTGCAGGAGTAGGCCATTCGGACCCTCGAGCCTGCACCGCCATTCAATATGATCATGGCTGATCATCCAACTCAGTATCCTGTACCTGCCTTCTCTCCATACCCCCTGATCCCTTTAGCCACAAGAGCCACATCTAACTCCCTCTTAAATATAGCCAATGAACTGGCCTCAACTACCTTCTGTGGCAGAGAATTCCACAGACTCGCCACTCTCTGTGTGAAAAAAGTTTTTCTCATCTCGGTCTTAAAGGATTTCCCCCTTATCCTTAAGCTGTGACCCCTTGTCCTGGACTTCCCCAACATCGGGAACAATCTTCCTGCATCTAGCCTGTCCAACCCCTATAAATTCTATAAGATTCGTCAGATATGATTTACCTTTCATAAATCCATGCTGACTTTGTCCAATGATTTCACCACTTTCCAAATGTGCTGCTATCCCATCTTTAATAACTTAATTTTATTAATTTATTAATAATATTTATTAATTTATTAATAATAAATTAATAAATTAATAATAAATAATAGCATTTTCCCCACTACCGATGTTATACTAACTGGTCTGTAATTCCCCGTTTTCTCTCTCCCTCCCTTTTTAAAAAGTGGGGTTATATTAGCTACCCTCCAATCCTCAGGAACTACTCCAGAATCTAAAGAGTTTTGAAAAATGATCACTAATGCATCCAATATTTTTGGGGCTACTTCCTTAAGTACTCTGGGATGCAGGGAACTGAACTGTCCTCTTACCAGCTTGAGAGAGGCCCTGGCCTCCCATCTAACTCATTGGAGACCTTCGGACTTTATCTTGCACTAAAATGTTATTTTCCTTTATCCTGTATCTGTACACAGTGAATGGCTTGATTATAATGTATAGTCTTTTTGCTGACCGGATAGCAGCATCAAAAAGCGTTTCATTACATCAGTACTTGTGACAATAATAAACTAAACATCTTGCTGCCAATCTCCACCATGCATCAAGGAAACTTCGGTGATTGATCAGTAGCCGATGCAATCTCTTTCTTTAAGGTGATCGTAGGGCCTAATTTATCCCTTCCTGAAGGAAGTGTAGTCTCGATGCACTTGCCAGATGAAGAGGAAGATGACGATGAGTTCAGTGACGATGCAGATGTGAACCATGAACCGTTGAAAGCCAAGGTGAAAGGTGAGTGCTAATGGCTCCAAGCAGGTTTGTCTTAGTTAGAATAAAAATGAACTGCAGACACTGGTTTTATACTGAAGATAGACACAAAGTGCTGGAGTAACAGGTCAGGCAGCATACCTGGAAAAAATGGATGGGTAAGATGTTTTGGGTCGGGACACTTCTTCAGAGTCTGATTCTTCAAGTATGAAAAAGGGTCTCGACCCGAAACGTTGCCTGTCCATTTTCTGCAGATACGTTGAGTTACTCCAGCATTTTGTGTCCATGTCTTGTATTAGTTGGGTTTGTTTTCAGGTGGGGAACTAGCTAAGTGAAACGGAGCGGGAATGTTGTGGAAAATAAGTGTGTGAGTGGGAGGATGTTGTGGATATGGAAGTGCTAGTGACTGGCTAGAAGATTAGTGAATAGCTGGGAAAAGGTGAGATTTTTGAAACTATATTCTAATAACTGACTCCTATAAGTAAATATGTCACATTGGAGGAAAACAGATACTGGATGTAAAATGAAAACCAAAGTTGACAAGCTTTGTTTTTGAAGTTTCTTTCTTCAGATGTTCTTTTCTCAAGTCCTGTTTTTCCTGATAATGCACCCAGCCCTGTGTTCAGGTTATGGATATACAGGACTTACTTTGGACTCTTCCCATTATCTCGTACTAGAAAGCCCCAGTCTGAAATACTGAGCTGCACAAGGACGGCACAATAGCTATTGTGAGCTTGCTGCTTCACAGCTCCAGGGACCCGGATTAAATCCCGACCTATTGTGCTGGAGTTTGCATGTTTTTGCGGATCTGCGTGGATTTCCTCCAAGTGCTCCTGTTTCAGTGATTCAATTCAATGATCCAGTGAAATGTTATTGTCACATGTACCTGGGTACATCAGACTTCACCTTGGCAGTACACGTGCCCCGAGGTGTGTAGGGAGTGGATGAGAAAGTGGGATAGTGAAGAGCTAGTGTGCACGGATGACCGATGGTCGGCTGGACTCGATGGGCTGAAGGGTCTGTATCCATGCTGCATCTCTGAATTAAAAACTCTAAACTAAGATTTCAGCGTCTGGAATCTGGAGCAAAATGTAAACTGCTGATGGAAATCTCGGGTGTCTCCATTTTATAGAAACATAGAAATTAGGTGCAGGAGTAGGCCATTCAGCCCTTCGAGCCTGCACCGCCATTCAATATGATCATGGCTGATCATCCAACTCAGTATCCCGTACCTGCCTTCTCTCCATACCCTCTGATCCCCTTAGCCACAAGGGCCACATCCAACTCACTCTTAAATATAGCCAATGAACTGGCCTCAACTACCCTCTGTGGCAGAGAGTTCCAGAGACTCACCACTCTCTGTGTGAAAAAAGTCTTTCTCATCTCGGTCTTAAAGGATTTCCCCCTTATCCTTAAGCTGTGACCCCTTGTCCTGGACTTCCCCAACATCGGGAACAATCTTCCTGCATCTAGCCTGTCCAACCTCTTAAGAATTTTGTAGGTTTCTATAAGATCCCCTCTCAATCTCCTAAATTCCAGAGAGTATAAACCGAGTCTATCCAGTCTTTCTTCATAAGACAGTCCTGACATCCCAGGAATCAGTCTGGTGAACCTTCTCTGCACTCCCTCTAAGGCAATAATGTCCTTCCTCAGATTTGGAGACCAAAACTGTACGCAATACTCCAGGTGTGGTCTCACCAAGACCCTGTACAACTGAAGTAGAACCTCCCTGCTCCTGTACTCAAATCCTTTTGCTATGAAAGCTAACATACCATTCGCTTTTTTCACTGCCTGCTGCACCTGCATGCCTACTTTCAATGACTGGTGTACCATGACACCCAGGTCTCGCTGCATCTCCCCTTTTCCTAATCGGCCACCATTTAAATAATAGTCTGCTTTCCTGTTTTTGCCACCAAAGTGGATAACCTCACATTTATCCACATTATACTGCATCTGCCAAACATTTGCCCACTCACCCAGCCTATCCAAGTCACCTTGCAGTCTCCTAGCATCCTCCTCACAGCGAACACTGCCCCCCAGCTTAGTGTCATCCGCGAACTTGGAGATATTGCCTTCAATTCCCTCATCCAGATCATTAATATATATTGTAAATAGCTGGGGTCCCAGCACTGAGCCCTGCGGTACCCCACTAGTTACTGCCTGCCATTGTGAAAATGACCCGTTTACTCCTACTCTTTGCTTCCTGTTTGCCAGCCAGTTCTCTATCCACATCAATACTGAACCCCTAATACCGTATGCTTTAAGTTTGTATACTAATCTCTTATGTGGGACCTTGTCGAAAGCCTTCTGGAAGTCCAGATATACCACATCCACTGGTTCTCCCTTATCCACGCTACTAGTTACATCCTCGAAAAATTCCACAAGATTCGTCAGACATGATTTACCTTTTGTAAATCCATGCTGACTTTGTCCAATGATTTCACCACTTTCCAAATGTGCTGCTATCCCATCTTTAATAACTGACTCTAGCAGTTTCCCCACTACCGATGTTAGACTAACTGGTCTGTAATTCCCCGTTTTCTCTCTCCCTCCCTTCTTAAAAAGAGGGGTTACATTTGCTACCCGCCAATCCTCAGGAACTACTCCAGAATCTAAAGAGTTTTGAAAGATTATCACTAATGCATCCACTATTTCCTGAGCTACTTCCTTAAGTACTCTGGGATGCAGCCTATCTGGCCCTGGGGATTTATCGGCCTTTAATGTATTCAATTTACCCAACACCACTTCCCGACTGACCTGGATTTCACTCAATTCCTCCTTTGACCCACAGTCCCCTGCTATTTCAGGCAGATTATTTATGTCTTCCTTAGTGAAGACGGAACCAAAGTAGTTATTCAATTGGTCCGCCATATCCTTGTTCCCCATGATCAACTCACCTGTTTCTGACTGCAAGGGACCTACATTTGTTTTAACTAACCTCTTTCTCTTCACATATCTATAAAAACTTTTGCAGTCAGTTTTTATGTTCCCTGCCAGTTTTCTTTCATAATCTATTTTTCCTTTCCTAATTAAGCCCTTTGTCCTCCTCTGCTGATCTCTGAATTTCTCCCAGTCCTCTGGTATGCTGCTTTTTCTGGCTACTTTGTACGCATCATCCTTTGCTTTGATACTATCCCTGATTTCCCTTGTTATCCACGGATGCACTACCTTCCCCGATTTATTCTTTTGCCAAACTGGGATGAACAATTTTTGTAGTTCATCCATGCAGTCTTTGAATGTCTTCCATTGTATATCCACCGTCAACCCTTTTAGAATTAATTGCCAGTCAATCTTGGCCAATTCACGTCTCATACCCTCAAAGTTACCTTTCTTTAAGTTCAGAACCATTGTTTCTGAATTAACAATGTCACTCTCCATCCTAATGAAGAACTCAACCATATTATGGTCACTCTTGCCCAAGGGGGCACGTACAACAAGACGGCTAATTACCCCTTCCTCATTACTCAAAACCCAGTCTAAAATAGCCTGCTCTCTCGTTGGTTCCTCTACATGTTGATTTAGATAACTATCCCGCATACATTCCAAAAAATCCTCTTCCTCAGCACCCCTGCCAATTTGATTAACCCAATCTATATGTAGATTGAAGTCACCCATTATAACTGTTTTGCCTTTGTCGCACGCATTTCTAATTTCCTGTTTGATACCATCCCCAACTTCTCTGCTACTGTTAGGTGGCCTGTACACAACACCCACCAGCGTTTTCTGCCCCTTAGTGTTTTGTAGCTCTACCCATACCGATTCCACATCCTCCAAGCTAATGTCCTTCCTTTCCATTGCGTTAATCTCCTCTCTAACCAGCAACGCTACCCCACCTCCTTTTCCTTTCTCTCTATCCCTCCTGAATATTGAATATCCTGGATGTTCAGCTCCCAGCCTACGTCACCCTGGAGCCATGTCTCCGTGATCCCAACTATATCATAATCATTAATATCTATCTGCACGTTCAACTCGTCCACCTTATTACGAATACTCCTTGCATTGAGACACAAAGCCTTCAGGCTTGTCTTTACAACGCACTTACCCCTTATACAATTTTGCTGTAAAGTGGCCCTTTTTGATTTTTGCCCTGGTTTTGTCTGCCTGCCACTTTTACTTTTCACCTTGCTACCTAATGCTTCTACCCTCATTTTACACCCTCCTGCCTCTCTGCTCTGAAGGAACAATATAAGATATAGGAGCATAATTAGACCATTCAGCTCATCGAGTCTACTCTGTTATTTAATCATTGCTCATTTTTTCCCCCCTCAACTCTGAGTCCACGCTGAACAGATCAGCCCTTACACCAACACTACCCAACACACAAGGGACAATTTACAATTTTACTGAAGCCAATTAACCAACAAACCTGAATGTCTTTGGGATGTGGGAGGAAACCAGAGCACCCGGAGAAATCCACGAGGGAATATGGAGAAAGTGCAAACTCCATACAGGCAGCACCCATAGGCAGGAT
The DNA here is from genome assembly GCA_035221665.1 of Okamejei kenojei. NCBI lineage: Eukaryota > Metazoa > Chordata > Chondrichthyes > Rajiformes > Rajidae > Okamejei > Okamejei kenojei. Next base: position 41,489,987 of record CM069144.1, read on the forward strand.
TGAACCTGGGTGTCTGACATTGTAAGGCAGCAACTTTACTGCTGAGCTACTGCACTACCCTAAGTTGCGTTAAATGCCTGCTGTAAGGGTGTCACAATAAATCGGATGGGACTAACTGCCTTTGTTACACAGGCTACAATCCGGCAGAGGTGGGTTCGGAAGGCGTTGGATATATATGGAAAGGCCGAGCTATGCAAGAGGATGAAGAGGATGATATAACGCATGACATGTGGGGTAAGGAGTCTCGTGCACCACGTCAGAGTTTGCAGGTCAATACATCCGGAGATCACAAAGTGCTGAGGTAACTCTGGTTGAGGTTTATTATTGTCACGTGAACTGAGGTACAGTGAAAAACTTTGTTTTGCATGCTATCCAATCTGATAATACTCTGCCTAAATTCATTCAACTCATACTCAAGTACAATAGGTGGGGCAAAAGGGGGAGATACAGAGTGCAGAATACAGTTCTCAGTATTTTAGTGCACCAGTTCCATAATCATAGGCCAATGTCTTCAATAGTGTAGAGGTGAATCTGACAGTACTCCAGCTAATGGGTCTGCCAGTCAGGCAGTATCCATGGAGGACATGGATAGGCAACGTACGGGTTGGGACCCTTCTTCAGACTGATTGTAATAGGGGGGAGAAAGTGCAAAGCCTAGCAAGTGATTTGGTGAATAATGGCAAGGGGGTTGATGATGGGTGGATAACAGCCAGAGATAAAAAGGAGACAAGTGTGTTAGATAAGAGTGAAATGTGAAGACAGGGAGGGATATCAGTGGAAGGAGACGGGGGGGGGGGGGGGGGGGGGGGATAATGGGAGAAATTGATGTGCATAGGGAAAAGAAGGATGATAATAAGGGATGAAGGTGTTACATAAAATTATAGAGACTGAAGAAGGGTCCCAACTCAAAACGTTCCCTAGCCCTATCCACCAGAGGTGCCACAGAGGGAAAAATAGATCAGCCATGATCGAATGGCAGAGCAGACTTGATGGGCTGAATGGCCTAATTCTGCTCTTGTGTCTCATGAGTTTATGATCTAAGAACAAAATGAAAGAAAAAAACTGACTAATCCATGGCTATGTCCAATGTTCTCACTTCACTGTGATGTTTTTAGGGTTAAGAGGATTATGGAGTTATAACGAGAAACTGGAAAAGCTTGTGCTGTGTTCACTCGAGCAGAGACTATTAAACGATTTAAAATTATCAAAGGATTTATGAGAGTAAATAATGAGAGATTATTTTCACTAGTCAATGAAATCAGCAGCAAGGGAAGATATGAATTTAAGAATAGAACATAAGCTTCAGGGAGAGATTTTATTTCAGGAAGTTAGTATAGTATAACATTTGCAAGCCACAACAAAATTCTTCGGGTGTATTGATGGGGAATAAGGGAAGAATAAAAAATGGGATTTATGTAGGATTAGAGTAAATAGGCATTGATGGTTGGATCAAATTCGACAAACTGATGGGCCTGTTTCTAAACTACATGACTCTTGGCTATCTTAAGAGTCGTTTTTTTTTGTTTCTTTCCTTTTACAATCTTTTTATTCGCTTTTTTTTCCAAAAACAAAACAAAAAGAATAATGATAAACATAACACTGATATTGATACATAGGGATCAGGATTACATTAATAACAGGTATAACCTAAATATGAGCAGTATCAAATTACACATTGAATGTAGACCTCCCGGTCTCTATGTAAATATAGTTAAATGATTAAAAGAAAACTTATATATGTAAAAAAAAAAAAAAAAAAGATAAAAAGAGAAAAAAAAGAGAAAAAAGGAAGAAACAAAACCCCCGTAAACTGGAAAAACAAAGCAAAACAGAATCTGAGCTGAGAATTTCAACAATTTAAGTCCCTGTTTGTCGTCAAGTCATTTCCACCATATAAAGGTAAAATAATTTTTATAACGATTGGAGAGGCAGCAATTTATGTTGTGTGAAAATGCTGAATAAATCTTCCCAAAGTCTGATCAAATTTAACCAAGGGCTCAAGAATGTCACTCCTGAATTTTCTAAATTTAAACATGATATAGTTTCAGAGTACCAATGGAGTGTGGTCGGAGGGTTAGAGTCTTTCCATTTAAATAAAATAGATCTTCTGCCAATTAATGTGGTAAAAGCAATCAGCTTTTACCAGGAACGGGACAAATGAATATAATCTAACATTGGTAGCCCAAAGATTGCTGTAATAGGATGAGGTTGTAAATCAATACCTAAAACTACAGAAATAGTATCAAAGATTTCTTTCCAATATTTTTCCAAAAGTGGGCAGGCCCAAACAAATGGGTCAGTGAGGCCACTTCAGAGTTACATCTGTCACAGGTAGGATTTATATGACCATAAAAACGAGCAAACTTATCTTTTGACATATGAACTCTGTGAACCACCTTGAATTGTATCAAAGCGTGTCTTGCACACATTGAGGAAGTATTAACTAATTGAAGAATCCTCTCCCATTTCTCTATAGATAGAGAAATTTGGAGTTCTCTTTCCCAGTCATTCTTAATTTTATCAAATATATCTATTTGTAATTTCAAAATCAACTCATAAATAGTCGTTATTAATGCTTTCTGATAAGGGTTCAAATGTAAAAAAAATTCTAAGATTTTGGTTTGATGTGCTAACGGAAAAAAGGGTAGAGTAGCCTTCAGAAAATGTCTAATTTGTAAATATCTAAAAAAGTGTGAATTAGATAAATTATATTTATTGGAGAGTTGTTCGAAAGACATAAAACAACCATCCAAAAACAAATCACGTAAAGCTACTAATCCCTTCCTCTTCCATAACAGAAAGCCTTGATCAGTACTAGAAGGTTGGAAGAGAACATTTTATAGGAAAGGACTCGATAAGATAAAATCATTCAGTCCAAAAAACTTAAGAAATTGAAAACATATTCGAAATGTATGTCTTATTATTGGGTTAGTCGTATATTTATTCAATCTCGTAATTGTAAAAGGTATCGATGCCCCTAGAATAGAAGCCAATGATAGCCCTTGCATTGAATCACGTTCAAGATTTATTCATCCTGGGCATTGGGTAGCTTCTAAATCTTTTGTCCAAAACGTTAAATAACGAACATTAACTGCCCAATAGTAGAATCTAAGGTTCGGCAGTGCCAAACCACCGTCTTTTTTTGATTTCTGTAAGTATTTTTTACTTAGTCTGGAATTTTTATTCTGCTATATATATGAAGAAATTTTGGAATCAATAATATCAAAGAAAGATTTGGCAATAAAAATTGGTATCATCTGAAATAGATACAAAAATTAGGTAAGATAAACATTTTAATAGCATTGATTCGGCCAATTAAAGATAAGGGCATTGGTGACCATTTAGTAAACTGTTGTTTGATACGGTCAATTAAAGACGTAAAATTAGCTTTAAGTAAATCCTTGTTTCTTGGTAATCTTAATACCTAAATACCTAAGAGTCGTTTGAAGAATGTTTTATTGTCATACGTCATGAATAGGAAGAGATTAGAGGAATATGGGCCAAATGCAGGCAGTTGGGACTCGTGCAGATGGGACATGTTGGTTGGCGTGGGCAAGATGGGCTCAAGGGCATGTTTCCACACTGTAACCCTGTGTCTCAGACGGGAACAATGAAATTCGTACTTGCAACAACAGCACAGCAGATGTTATTACTGAAGCTGAGTGAATTACAGCATTTAAACAGTAGAGGGGTGATATTTAAGTGCTAGAGATACAGTAGAAGGATAGATTTGCTGTTGCTCCGACACAGCGTCCGGAAATGACATCCTCTGTACATTAGATAGTATTTGTGAGGCTGTTGAAAATGTTGTCAGACATCTGCATTGATTAGCTAACCTCCACATCCTCCAGTTGCATGTGTTTTCAACATAACTGGAACTCCACAATCATAATATTTAAGAAAAACATTTGGACAGATGCACGGATAGGATAGGTTTAGAGAGGCCAAACGCAGGCAAATGGAACCATGTTGGACTCAGATGGGACATGTTGGTCGGCATGGGCAAGTTGGACCCTATTCTCCTTTCTCCACATAAACTCTGGCCTCCTTTGAACCCTGCTGGGACTTTGTTGTTCCCGACTGTCCCTTGCTTGGTGCCCTTTTCTTTCAGGCAGATTACTGTGCACTGTTTTAGCTTTGCAAGTTTTGCTCACCTAATTTCCTGCCACCTCATTGCATCTTTTCAATCCCTGCGCAGGTCTGTCTCTGAAGCCTCAGTCAAGGAGCGAGAGTGAAAGCGAAATGAGTCTTTGCTCACAAGAGGAAGAGAACAGAAGCATCTCTCCCCAACTGGATGATGCAAAAGGTGAGGTCTCTAAGCCAACCCCACACTGGTGTCAACATGGGATTTGGCTTCGGTTTTCATCATACCACAGACAGATTGGATCCTATCTGACTAATCACAAGAGGGCCTGAGCTTTTGGGAGAAGTGGAGCAGGCTAGGCCTTTATTCCTTGCAGATTCCTTGTAGATCAATCTACACACAATACCCCAGGATGAAGAAGCAAAAACAGGTATTTAGAAATTTTTGCAAAGTAATTAAAAATAAATAACTGCAATATCATCTTTACATAAGTATTCAGACCCTTTGCTATGACTCTCAAAATTGAGCTTAGGTTCATCCTGTTTCCATTGATTATCCTTGATGTTTCTACAACTTGATTGGAGTCCACCAGTGGTAAATTAAATTGATTGGACATGATTTGGAAAGGCATACACCTGTCTATAAAAGGTCCCATAGTTGACAGTGCATGTCAGAGCAAAAACCAAGCCATGAAGACGAAAGGAATTGTCCTGAAGATCACAGTGGCCTCCGTCATTCTCAAATGGAAGAACTTTGGAACCACCAGGACTTCATAGAATTGGCCGCCCGGCCAAACTGAGCAATCGGGGGAGAAGGGCCTTGGTGAGGGAGGTGACCAAGAAGCTCCAGAGTTCCTCTGCTGAGATGGGAGAACTTTCCAGAAGGACAACTATATCTGCAGCACTCCACCAATCAGGCCTTTATGGTAGAGTGGCCAGACGGAAGCCACTCCTCAGTAAAAGGCACATTACAGCCCGCTTGGAGTTTGCCAAAAGGCATCTAAAGGACGCTCAGACCATGAGAAACAAGATTCTCTGGTCTGATGAAACCAAGATTGAACTCTTTGGCCTGAATGCCAAGTGTCATGTCTGGAGGAAACCAGGCACCGCTCTTCACCTGGCCAATACTATACCTACGTTGAAGCATGGTGGTGGTAGCATCATGCTGTGGGGATTAATCAGGATTGAGGGAAAGATGAATGGAGCAAAGTACAGAGAGATACTTGATGAAAACCTGCTCCAGAGCATTCTGGACCTCAGACTGGGGCAGAGGTTCACCTTCCAACAGGACAATGACCCTAAGCACACATCCAAGACAACGCAGGAGTGGCTCCGTGACAAGTCTGAATGTCCTTGAGTGGCCCAGCCAGAGCCACGGACTTGAACCCAATTGAACATCTCTGGAGGGACCTGAAAATAGCTGTACATCGATGCTCCCCATCCAACCTGACAGGATCTGCAGGGAAGAATGGGAGAAATTACCCAAATACAGGTGTGCCAAGCTTGTAGCGACATACCCAAGAATACTTGAGGCTCTAATCACTGCCAAAGGTGCCTCAACAAAGTAGTGAGGAAAGAGTCTGAATACTTATGTAAAGGTGATATTTCAGTTTTAATTACTTTGCAATTAATTAATTTAATTACTTTGCAAAAAATTCTAAACACGTGTTTTCGCTTTTTTATGATGAGGTATTGTTTAGATTGATGATTTTAAAAAAATAATTTAATCCATTTTAGAATAAGGCTGTAATGTAACAAAATGTGGAATAAGTGAAGGGGTCTGAATACTTTCTGAATGCACTGTATGTGGGCCTAAAGCAGGAAGGTAGGACCAGTGTAGATGGGGCATGTTGGTCGGCCTGGGCAAGTTGGGCTGAGGAGCGTGTTTCCATGCTGTATGGCTCAGTGACACTGTTGTCCCGATGTCCATCATTAGCCTGAGTTAAGGAAAGGGGAACGCTGGCAGGAGAGTGTTAGCACCATCCGCCCAGCATTTGCAGAACTTTACCCGGGTGGGTGTTTGAGTGGGGTTGAGAGGGAAAAATAGACCAGCAATGAGTGAATGGCAGAGTAGGCTTTATGGGCTGAATGGCCTAGTTCTATTCCTATGTCTTATGGTCTAGACTGCTGCAGGGGGAGGAGAGAAAAGCTAAATGTCTGATTCAGTAGCTTGTTTTGTTTTTATTGAATATCTTTAATGATAACAGAAGACCCGTGCAGCAATTTAGTTTATACTATACGGTGCCCTATACGGTGCCTTTGACATCATAAGTCCCATGAGACATGAGAGCAGAATTAGGCCATATGGCCCATTGAGTGTACTCTGCCATTCAATCATGACTGATCTATTTTCCCATTCTCGTGACTTCTCTGCGTAACCTTTAATGCCCTTACTAATCACGAACCCATCCTATTTGATCTCCCGGTTGCTCAGCACTTTAACTCCCCCTTCCATTCCCAATCTGACCTTTCTGCCCTGGACCTCCTCCATTGTCGGAGTGAGGCCCGGTGCAAATTGGAGGAACAGCACCTCATATTTCGCTTGGGTAGCGTACACCCCCAACGGTATGAACATTGACTTCTCTAACTTCAAGTAGCCCTTGCTTTCCCTCTCTTCATCCCTTCCCCCTTCGTAGTTCTCCCACCAGTCTCTGTATCTCCCACTCTCCTGACATCGGTCTGAGGAAGAGTCTCAACCTGAAACGTCACCTATTCCTTCTCTCCAGAGATGCTGCCTGTCCCGCTGAGTTACTCCAGCATTTTGTGTCCTCCTTCGATTTAAACCAGCATCTGCAGTTCTTTTCTACTCAAGAACCCATCAATCTCCACTTTAAAAATACTCAATGATTTGACCTCCGCAGCTATCTCTCTCAATGAATTCCACCGATTCGCCGCCATCTGGTTAAAGAAATTCCTCCTCATCTCCTTTCTAAAAGTACGTCCTTTTATTCTGAGGCTGTGCCCTCTGGTCCTAGACTCTCCCACGAGTGGAAACATCCTCTCCACATCCACTCTATCCAGGCATTATTCGGCACTTGTCACATCTGTCCACGTTTTTATCCTGCTACAGTATTTCAGAATGAAGTTCTCGGCACGCTGCAGCGAGGATTGGAGGAAAACATTTCCTGTGATCACCTTGTGCTGGAGATCAACTCTCTCAAGTGAGTAACCTTCCACCTCTCGGCATGAACCCTTGTATGTTTAAAGATCGTTTATTTGTTTGAAAGCATCCTTAAATAACTCTTATATTAATGGTTGTACAGTGTAAAACATAGTTAAAAATCATAATTGCATCCACTTCTATAGCTTCCTCTGGCAGGATGTACCAGGTGCAGATTACTCTGAGGTGCTCTTAAATCTTTCCCCTCTCACCTTAAGCCTGCACCAAAGATCTTAGAGTGGAGCAGGATGGTTCACTCCGCGAAAAAGCCGTAGTAACTGATGGGTAAACTTCAGCGACATTCCCGTACCGGCTTCTGTCATGGCGGCGTCATCTACAAGCAGAGCATACTGCACGGGATATTGTACGGGATGATCGCTGGTTGGCACGAACTCGGTGGGCCGAAGGGCCAGGTTTCTGTGTTGTGTGTCCAAAGTTTGAAGACAGGCAGTACTGCGGTTAAAACGGGATGCACTTCATTACAACTGTCCATAACCCGAACGGTTCGCAAGTCAGAAATGAACAAAACCACCGTGGGAGAGGATTGCAGAACCAGCTGTTAGGTGAAAGCAAGCAGTGCGAGGAGAGCCGCTGTCAGCCGGCCTCACTGACTCGGGGGAGAGCAGGCACGCGGCATGCCCTGCTCTCACTCATCCATCCCATCACTATCCCAAACAGAAGCATACCATTTGTGGCATACGGTATCCATGAGTCAGGCATTCGTAACCTGGGGTAGAACCGTACAAATAATTAACCAATTCTGCAAAAACAAAAATGTGCCATTAATGGTGACCACAAAACTGCCAATTGTCTTAAAATCCATCTGGTTCACTAACATCGTTCAGGAGAGGAAATCTGTCAACCTCATCTGGTCTGGCTGTTTCTGATTCCCAAGCCCATCAATGTGATCAACTCTTGACTAAACAACCTTGTTCTTGCATGGAGCTGGCTTGGACTCGAAAGGCTGAATAGCCTCTTCAATGTTAGTTTTATAATTAACTGTGTTTACACTTAGTTAGCTGCTTGGAGGAGACAGAGATGAACGAGAATTCAAGTCATGCTGGTAATGTCACATCCTGTGCTCAAATTACAAAAAAAAACATAATTAATCTGAAAAGTTAACTGTTTGTCTCCATGGATGCTGATGATACAAATGTGAGTGGTTTTGCAGATAATGAAGATATTTGTAAAAGATTGCAGCAGGATCTAGATCGATTGGCCAGGTGGGCGGAAGAATGGTTGATGGAATTTAATACAGAGAAGTGTGAGGTGTTGCATTTTGGGACGTCGTACAAGGGCAGGGCCTACACATTGCATGGTCTGCCGCTGGGTAGTGTTGTAGAGCAGAGGGATCTAGGAGTACAGGTGCATGGATCCTTGAAGGTCGAGTCGCTGGTAGATAAGGTGGTCAAAAAGGCTTTTGGCACTTTGGATTTCATCAGTCAGAGTATAGAGGTTGGGAGGTCATGTTGCAGTTGTATAAGACTTTGGTTAGACCGCATTTAGATATTGTGTTCAGTTCCGGGCACCATGTTATAGAAAATATATTATCAAGCTTGAAAGGGTTCAGAAAAGATTTACGAGGATGCTGCCAGGACTAGAGGGTGTGAGCTATAGGGAGAAGTTGAGTAGGCTGGGTCTCTATTCCGTGGAGAGCAGGAGGATGAGTGAGGCGGAATCTTATAGAGGCGTACAAAATTATGAGAGGAATAGATAGGGTAGATGCACAGAGTCTCTTGCCCAGAGTAGGGGAATCGATAACCAGAGGACATAACTAACATCCTACTGTAGGTTCAAGGTGAAGGGGGAAAGATTTAATAGGAATCCGAGGGGTAATATTTTCACACAAAGTGTGGTGGGTGTATGAAACAAGCTACCAGAGGAGGTAGTTAAGGCTGGGACTATCCCATCGTTTAAGAAACAGACAGACAGGTGCATGGGTAGGACAGGTTTGGAGGGATATGGACCAAGCTCAGGAAAGTGGGACTAGTGTAGCTGGGACATTGTTGGCAAGTTGGGCCGAAGGGACTGTTTCCACACTGTATCACTCTATGACTCTATAACAAAGTATTTTGGTAATATCATTGATTTCTCCAATTTTAGGTAATACCCCCTCTTCTCTCTTCCCTGTGCGCCACCCTAGTGCGCACCCATATCTCTCACTATCCCACCTCCCTTTCCCCCTTCTTCCATCCCCCACCCTCCTTTCCCTTGCTTCTGGCTTTACATTTCACTCCTCTTTCCCTATCTGATGCCCTAGCTTACTTGCTAGCTTTGACTCACCCCCACCTCTCTCTTCCAGCTTTCTCTTCTCTACTACAATCAGTCTGACGAAGGGTTCCAACCCGAAACGCCATCTATCCACGTTCTCCAGAGATGTTGCCTGGCCCACTAAATTACTCCAGCACTCTGACTTTTTTCATTTCAAGTATTTCCAGCACTTTTTTCACTTTCATTCTTTACCTTTTTGCTTCTCTCCTTGCTTAAATGTACATTTCCCTCCTCAGGTACGCCTATAACATCTCCATGAAAGACGTGATAGAGCTCACCACTAAGGTGGTCCTGGAAATGCCCCTGCAACAGCACGGACCTGACATCTCTTCAACACAGTACGGCAACAGCTTAATCTCGGTGAGTACTCAGGCCAGCTGCATGGCCCACCAGACGGTTTTGTATGCGATCTGATCAGATAATACAACACATAAATACAATCAAATCAAACTCATATAGGTAAAATCAAAAATCAAAATCATATAGGTAAATATGTACTGTCAAAATAGGTAGAGCAAAGAGGAAGATACAGAGTGAGGAATATAGTTCTCAGCATTGTTGCGCACCATTTCCAGAGACAAAATCCAATGTCCGCAATGGGGTAGAAGTGAATCGGACATTACTCTAGCTTATGGAAGGACCATTCAGAAGCCTGATAACAGTGGGGAATAAGCTGTTTCTGGTGATGCGCACTTCCAAGCTTATATACCTTCTGCTGGACAGGAGGAGGGAGAAGACGGAATGACTAGCGTGTGACAAGTCTTTGGTTAGTTTCGCTGATTTTCTGAGGCCGCATGAAGCTAGTTCTTGTTTTAAGATTTCTCTTTAATTTCACATGAGAATTTGTTTCTGTCTCTACCACACTGAATCAGTTTATTCCTTGAAGTACCTTGATCAATTGTGCTTCGAAGCATAAGGGAATGCAAAAAGCAAGATAACATAATGTTTTTTGTAATGTGGGTCGAGCTAAGTGTGCATTGTTTGCATTACATAGATTCCTGACATGCAGTGCCCAGAATAGAATGCTGGACTTGACATGTGATCTGACCTTGGGAAGAAATTATTCTATTAAGCTTTGTATTCCAGCGCCCTTTCTGCCTTTTTGATTCCTTTTTTTAATGTGTCTACTTTTTTTCTTTATTTATGGACATCTAAATACCTTGTACGCCTTGGCACTCAAAGTTAAGGCAATTTTCCAAATTGCCTTTTTCAAACCCTAGGCAATTATCTCACATTGGGAGTTGCTGTTTTCATCTGCACAGCTTTTAGAAATTTGAATTACAAATAGAAAATCTCTTGGAAGGTGCAAGAATACCAACTTTAGACTTTGGAGATACAGCACGGAAATAGGCCCTTCAGCCCACCAAGACTGTGCCGACCGGCGATCACCCCGTACACTAACACTATCCTACACATTATGGACAATTCACAATTTTACAGAATCCAATTAACCTACAAATCTGTACATCTTTGGAAAGTGGGGGGAAACTGGAGCACCCGGAGAAAACCCAGGCGTTCACAGGGAGAACGTACAAAGTCCGTACAGACAGCACCCAGGATTGAACCCAGGTCTCCGGCGCTGAGAGGCAGCAACTCTACCATTGCACGACTGTTATTATTTGGAAGAAACAAAGGGAGGTTCCAGTTAGCACACCACCAGGTGCCTGAGTTTGACTTGACTGGCAGCAGCCTGGCTAAACTACCAAACTCTGTAAAATGTGTAAAGTTGATGTTTTGCACTGTCTGTGGGAGAACAACAGATGAAAAGATAATATTTGCAGATACCAAAACATGGTTTGCAGATACCAAAACGATACCAAAAGATAGGCATGTGATTGCCTGAACTGGAAGCTAACCTTAGGCCCATGGAGGTCACAGGGAGAACATACAAACTCCATACATACAAGCGCCAACTGGCTGAAAACTAAATTAGCTGCAATTTCCTTTGTTTGATGATAGTAGAACTACATGAATACTAAAGTTCAAGTCAAATATCCAGGTTTGTTTTCCTGGTATGGGCAACGTAGTCTATCTGCTTGTTCAACAAAGGGTGTGTTTGATGTACTACGGTATCCCATTTGGTGGTTTCAATATATATGATGGGGGATTTTTAATTTTCTATCTGTAGAGTAGGTGATGATGTGTTTGAGGGTGTTTCTGAAGCGTGCCAGTAGATATTAAGGATGGTTTCATTCCTCGGGTCGTTCTGCAGACTTCTCGAAAGGGAAACTTTGTTGGTGCCCAGCAAATTGTCAGACCATCGTTGCAAAGATGGGTCTGATTATAGGCCACACAGTGTCGCAGCTGATGACCAACTCTCTCACAGTACCAGAAATCCAGATTTTGTCTTGACCTCCGGTGCAGTCTGTCTGGAGTTTGCACGTTCTCCCTGTGACCATGTGGGTTTCCACCTGGTGCTCCAGTTTGCTCCCACATCCCGAAGACGTGCACATTTGTAGGTTGATTGGCCCTCTGCAAATTGCGCCAAATGGGTAGGGAGTGGATGCGAAAGTGAGATAACATGGAACTAGTGTGAATGGGTGATCGATGGCCAGCGCGGACTCAGTGGGGGCTAAAATGTCTGTTTTCATGCAGTATCTTTAAATCGATCAATTATGAAAGGACTTCGGCTGGTTTGGGATAAATTGGCGACATGTTAAATTATGTTTATCTGAATCAGAATGTCTGTAAAACTTTTGCATTCACGGGAGACTACCTTTCAAACCCAACCATCCAAACAGAAGGTCTCAGGAAGTGTACTGGGTATCACCAGAGCTAAACTTCAGGCTACCGACTGCAAGCAGGGCAGGTGTCACTTTGGTTTATTTCCCTCATTTCAGCTTTTGAAGAAGTGGTCACAAGTGTTTAAGAATTACATCAAGCGGGGCATCGATCATCATAATTGCCTGGCTGTTGTTGAGGAATTTTTCACCGAACACGAGGCCCTGTGGCCTTCCCTAGTCAAGGTATGGTTCACTTTAGAATTGTTCTTTGTCTACTGATCCGCATTCATTTGTCTCTCCATTGGAGCGGGTGGGTCAAGCAACCTGCAAGTCCTATATCAATAGAGGAGACACCCTTTTATCTCAAGCCTTTATCCACTAAGTCTGAAGAAATGTCCTGGTCTGAAATATCACCTCGCCGTGTTCTTCAGAGACGCTGCCTGACACACTGAGTTACTCCTGCGCGTTATCATGTTCTACTTCATCTTGTCAAAAACGTCTGGAATTACTTAGCAAGTCAAGAAGCATCTTTGGAGGGAGGCACAATTAACGTTTCAATAAACATTGATGAGTACAGCACAGAAAAAGGCCATTCAGTCCACAATCTCTCTGCCAAACATAATGCCAAGATAAACTAACCTCGTCTACCCACACGTGATCCATATCCCTCCATTCCCTGCATATCCATGTACATATCTAAAAACCTCTTAAACATCACTATTGTATCTGCCTCTGCCACCCCCCCAGCAGTGCATTCCAGGCCCCCACCACCCTCTCAGCCCCACATTTCTCCTTTAAAATTTGGCCCTCGCACCTAAAAGCTGTGCCCTCTTTGACATATTGACTATGGGGGGAAAAGTTCTAACTCTCTACCCTATCTATACCTATTATAATTTTATATACTTCTGTTAGGTCTCCCCTCTCTGGCACTCCAGAGAAAACAATCCAAACTTATCCCACATTTCCTTGTAGCTAATACCGTCTAATCCAGGCAGCTCTCTGGTGAATCTTTTTGGCCCATATCCCTCAGTGGAGGCCTTCCCGAGGTGCTACGCCCAAAGATCGTCGGACGGCGGTACCGGAGGGAACTGCTGGAGACGTCAGATGCGAGGAGTTGGCCGATAGGTGGGTGAACCGGGGTAATGCCTCCAGCGCCTTCAAGGATGGCTGCAGGAGGCGCCCCCGGGACATAAAGATGGTCGGGTGAGGAGTGGTATGTCGGTTCGTGGGCCGATTCGGTCGAAGGCGACAGAGGAAGGTCTACAGGAGCCTGGGGCTTACCTGGATCAGGAACACGCCAGTAGACCGAGCACACTGGTGGACTGGACTCTGGACGTGTTAATGGCACCAAAACAGCACACCCAGTCCTTTCCTGTGACCTGTTCCTAAGGCCTTGCCTGGAATCTGGTCTTTCCCAGCCGCCTCGCATCATTGAGCGTGGGTGTGGAGTCCGGGATGTGTGGAAGTGTGTCGAGCCGCTGCCCAGTAAAGCTGTCTCTGCAGTTTCAGGAGGGAGGAGAGGAAGTTGTTAAAGCAGGAAAAGTAAACATGAAAACAAATTAACTGGGAGTGCTTGAAAGCCCAAAGTTGTGTCCACCAACACCGACATTCTCAGCTGCACCGTTCCAGACCCCACCCTTTCATACATGGGTTGGACCGGTCATGAATACAGGATCTGGTATCCCTCATGGCTGGTGGTAGCAACTTTCACACCGCATTAGTGTTAGTTTGTGTTATTTCTCCAAGGTATATTGATACTGGCGTGTTTAAACGAATTAGCAGCAGGGTGGGCAGCATGGAACCGAACAGCAGAATGGCGCATCGATAGAATTGATGCCTTACAGTGCCAGAGACACGGGTTTGATCCTGACTACGAGTGTTGTCTTGATGTTCTCCCTGTGAACTGTTTCCTCCCACACTCCAAAGATGTACAAGTTTGTAGGTTAATTGGCTTCTCAAAATTGTGAAACTGGCCCTAGGATATGATAGAACTAGTGTATGGGATGATCGCTGGTTGGCATGGACTCCGTGGGCCGCGGGGCCTGTTTCCACACTGTATCTCTAAAATCGAATGCACAGGAACAGGCTCTTTAACCCCACAATGCTCGTGCTGAACATGATGCCAAGATAAACAAATCTCCTCAGCCTCCACGTGATCCATATCCCTCCATTCCCTGCATATTCATGTGCCTATCTAAAAGTCTGAAGATGGGCCCTGACCAATAATATCATTTATCCATGTCCTCAGGAGATGCTACCTGACCCGCTGAGTTACTGCAGCACTTTGTGTTCTATGCCTGTCTAAAAGCCTCTTAATTGGCATTATCGTATCTTATCAAACAATCTGATTGTCTATTCTAAACAGCACGCCAACAGCGATCCCTATACACTGGCACTATCCTACACATACCAAAGGCAATTAACCTACAAACCGGTACATTTTTGAAGTGTGGGAGGGAACCAGAGCACCGGGAGAAAACCCACAGTCACGGAGAATGTAAAATCTCTGTACAGACATCACATGTAGTCAGGCTCAAGCCCAGGTCTCTGGCACTGTAAGGCAGTAACTCTACCGTTGCACCACCTTGCTGCCTTAGATATGGACCAGGTTTGCCCTTTCACTTATTAAGCTCAGGGCAGGTCGGGGGGAGTTCCCCCCCGCCACGGGTACCACGCAATCCCGTGCTACCTGCTCCATGGTCAGATAGTCGGCGACTAAACTGTCTCTCCCACCTGGTTTTCCAGATGAGGAGGGGGCTGTGGACACCCAGCAGGACCAAAAACAAGTCCTGTCAAAGGGCGGATCAGCTTCTAGCTAGCCAACAGCCATCCACACTTCAGTAGCATTTACGATCACTGTCTTTTCCTCCTCTGGGTGCTCAAGTTACCGAACCAAGCCACGATGCAACCGGTCAGCATGCTCTACTGTGCACCTGTAGAAGTTAGAGTCCTCCTTGACAAACCGACTCTCCGTAAGGAATTATGATAGAGCGCACACACACCAAAATCCTATTCTTCCAGCAGCAGAAGTCCGCAGGAACTGGAGGACAGAGATGTATGGTGCGTCCGTCACCGTTCCCGTTGGAAACCAACACCACTGCGTCACTAATGTTTTCAACGATGATGAATGATGATGATGAATTATTAAGCTGCAGTGGGGGAAGGATGTCGTCTCTGATCGATAAAAACCAGGGGTGACCATGGGGATAGACTGCAAGCAAAGTTAGGTGGTCATTGAGTGAATGAGAGCAGTTAGAGTGAGAACAGAGAAAAGGCTGTGGGAGAGCAGGAAGACATAGTCTAAGGTCATTGTGTTTGTGGCTCAGGTACTGATGACCCTGTATCAGCTGGAAGTGCTGGCAGAAGAGGCTGTCCTCCACTGGTTCTCTCAGACCACGTTGACAGACAAGGCGAAGCGGCTTCGCAAGCACCAAGGGGTAAGTGCACTCTTGTCATATATCACCACTCTGTGGTCTCCACCTTGGCGACCCGTGCGTTCAAAGAGTTGTACAGTCATTCAGTCCACCACTTCTGCACTGACCATTGGCAATTGTCCGTATTAATTCCACCTTCCAGCACCCACGCCTCCAGCCCTCAATGTGATTCATGTCATAGTCATACAGCATGGAAGCAGGCCCGTTGGACCAACTCATCCATGCCGACCTACGTGCCCCATCTACAATTGTCCAACCTACCCACATGTGGCCCGGATCCCTCTAAACCTTTCCCATCCATCTTGAGTAGACGGATGGGCGGCATGGTGGCACGGCGGTAGATTTGCTACCTCACAGCACCAGAGACCCCTGTTCGATCCTGACTACGGGGGCTGTCTTTACGGAGTTTGTACATTCTCCCTGTGACCAGGTTTGTAGGTTAATTGGCTTGGTATACATGTAAGAAAATTGTCCCTAGTGAGTAGGACAGCGTTGGTGTGTGGGGATCGCTGGTTGGCGCAGACTCGGTGGGCCGAAGGGCCTGTTTCTGCACTATCTTGAGAGTAAACTTAACTAATTTTGTGGCCTTGGACTGAAAATGTCCTCAGTGTTGTAAATAGCTCGTTCTAAGCTTCCCCCCAGTGTAGTTTCAGTCAATAAAATACTGAGTCAAGCACTTATGCAACTAAACTTTATTTTGGAAAGCGCTCTACTATACCTAACCACTGCGGGTTCGATCCTTGTATCTGCTTGGCAAAGCCCTCCTAGCCTCGTGCAAGCAGAGACAGTGCAAAAGTTCACGCAGTCCCAAGTGCTCTTCCAGAAGATCGACACAGGGCCAAAGATTATAGAGGAGCAAGATGCGCCACTCAGCGAAAAAAGCGTAGTATCTATCACATGTGTGATTGTCGACGCCATTTTAGCGGACCAAAGATGGCGTCGACTATGGCGTCTACATCGTTGGGAAACTAGGCTCCTCTAAAATCTTTGTCTCTCGATCTCCCGCTGTGTAATCCGCTCCAAAGCTACAGAGCAGTTGCAAGCAAAGATTATAGAGGAGGAAGATGCATTAGAAAGTTATTATATTTATTTGTAATAGATCTTTACTTACCTCTCGATCTCGATCTCTCTCTCCCCTCTCCTCTCTATCTCTCTCTCTCCCCCCTTTCAATCCCTCTCTATCTTCTCTCTATCTCTCTCCCCTCTCTTCTCTCGATCTCTCGATCTCTCTCTCCCCTCTCTCGATCCCTCTCTATCTCTCTCTCCCCTCTTCTCTCGATCGCGCTCTCTCCCCTCTCTTCTCTCGATCTCCCTCTCTTCTCTATCTCTCTCTCTCTCTCTCGCCCCTCGATCTCTCGATCTCTCTCTTCTCTCGATTCTCTCTCTCCCTCTCGATCTCTTTCTCTCCCCTCTCGATCTCTCTCTCTCTCCCTCTCGATCTCTCTCTTCTCCCCCTCTCGATCTCTCTCTCTCCCTCTCTCTCTCTCCCCTCTCGATCTCTCTCTCTCGATCCCCTCTCGATCTCTTTATCCCCTCTCTTCTCAATCTCTGTCTTCTCTCGATCTCTCTCTTATCTCTTTCTCTCTCCCCTCTCGATCTCTCTCTCTCTCTCCTCTTCTCGATCCCCCTCTCCCTCCCCTCCCTCCCTCCCCCTCTCCCCCCTCTCTCTCTCCCTCTCTCCCCCCTCCCCTCTCACCGCTCCTTCCCCATCTCTCCTCCCTCCTAGTCTCCGTCCCTCCTACTCTCCCTCCCTCCCTCCCCTCTCCCACTCCCTCCCCCCTCTGTCTCCCTCCCTTCCTCTCTCTCTCCTCCCCCTCTCTCCCTCCCTTCCCTCTGTGTGTGAGTTGGCCAGCCCTGCTATGCCTTGGGTCCAAAAGAGGATAGAAATAAATTACTCATGGTCATTGTAAGAAGATTTTAATAAGCTCTTCTATCTTTCCCATCTAATAAACACAACAATACATAACACACAGCAATACAAAGACATGAACTTGTGCTGCAATAGAGTCAAGGTTATTGTAGCAATCTTTGTGAATATCCTACCACTATGGACTCAAAGTCAAGAATAGAAAAATGCATAAATGACTGTTAAAAGGAAATGTAAAAATACTTCAAAAAGTGGAACATAAGTAAAGTGCATAATTTTCAAAATTTATTTATTTGAAGTAATACTATTCAAGTTCAAATCCAAGTGAGTTAATTGTCATGTGTCCCTGATTGTACAATGACATTCTTGACTTTGTTTCAGCAAACAGAAGATAGTAGGCATTGACTACAGAACAGATCAGTGTGTCCATATACCATTATATAAATATATACACACATGAATAAATAACCTGATAAAGTGCAAATAACAGATAATGGGCTATTAATGTTCAGAGTTTTGTCCGAGCCAAGTTTAAATAGCCCTGATAGCTGTGGGGAAGTAGCTATTCCTGAACCTGGTCATTGCAGTCTTCGGGTTCCTGTACCTTCTACCTGAAGTAGCAGGGAGATGAGTGTGTGGCCAGGATGGTGTGGGTCCTTGATGATACTGCCAGCCTTTTTGAGGCAGCGACTGTGATAGATCCCCTCGATGAAGGGAGGTCAGAGCCGATGATGGACTGGGCAGCGTTTGCTACTTTTGTAGTCTTTTCCTCCTCTGGGTGCTCAAGTTACGAACCAAGCCACGATGCAACCGGTCAGCATGCTCTACTGTGCACCTGTAGAAGTTAGAAGTCCTCCTTGACAAACCGACTCTCCGTAATCTTATCAGGAAGAGAGGCGCTGATGTGCTTTCTTAATATTTGCATCGTGTTCTCGGACCAGGAAAGATCTTCAGAGATGTGCATCCACGAATTTGAAGCTCTTGACCCTTTCAACCATCGACCGTTGATGTAAACGGGACTTTTGCTTCAGCAGCAGCAGCCTCTAACAGGAGGCTTTAAACGTTTGAGTGAGTCTGTGTGTGTGTGAGAGTCAGTGTGTGTGAGTATGTGTGTGTGCGTGGATCTGTGTGTGTGTGTGTGTGTGTATATATGCGTGCTTATATAAAAGCGTGCTTCGTTGAATGATGACTTTGAGATATTATCAGATTATCTTGGTTACAATTTGACCGCGACAAAGCGACATAAAGACGCTGTGGGCAGCAACAAGAGACACAACAAGAAATAACTTAATAATGCTCATCTTTGACATTTAAATGTTCTTATATTTTAAGAGTTAATCAAATTTTAAACTTTAATAAATCCTTTTTCCACTTTTCATGCCTGCGTGTTCTTCATCACAATGGGAACCTAATGGGCAGGAATGGATACTCTGTGGGAGAGCCACTAAGAGCAAAGATCCTATAGCGGAGCAAGATGGACCACTCCTGCGAAAAACACAAGAGTACGGTTTTTTATCACCTCAGTCCTAAATGACCTCCCCCTTATTCTAACACTGTGGCCCCTGGTTCTGGACTCGGCCAACATTGGGAACATTTTTCCTGCATCTAGCTTGTCCAGTCCTTTTATAATTGTATATGTTTCTATAAGATAACCCTTCATCCTTCTAAACTTCAGTGAATACAAGCCTAGTATTTTCATTCTTTCCTCATATGACAGTCCCGCCATCCCAGGATCAATCTCGTGAACCTGCACTGCCTCAATCACAAGGATGTCCTTCCGCAAATTAAGAGACCAAAACCGTACACAATACTCCAGATGTGGTCTCACCAGTGCCTCATACTATTGCAGAAGAACATTCCTATACTGAAATCCTCTTGTTATGAGGGTCAACAATTCCATTAGTTTTCAACCCTGCAACCTCCTAACATCATCAAACAAACTTTACTGTCATTTAGAAATACATCGATATATGCAATTCCAAACAAAATTCCGTTGCATTTGGCTCCCCGTGCAACACGATTCCTCACTGCCTGCTGTACTTGCATGCCAACCTTTACAAGGACGCCCAGGGTCTCGCTGCACCTCCCCCTTACCTAACCTAACTCCGTTGGGATAATAATCTGCCCCCTTGTTTTTGCCGCCAAAATGGATAACCTCATATTTATCTATATTACACTGCATCTGCCACGCATCTGGCCACTCACTCAACCTGTCCAGGTCACCCTGCAACCTCCTAACATCCTCTTCACAGTTCACACTGCCACCCAGCTTTGTGTCATCCACAAACTTGCTAGTGTTGCTCCTAATTCCCTCTTCCAATCATTAATATATATGGTGTTATATATGGATTTTCAGAAGGCTTTCGACAAGGTCCCACATAAGAGATTAGCATACAAACTTAAAGCACAACGCTATTGCGGGTTCAGTATTGATGTGGATTGAGAACTGGCTGGCAGACAGGAAGCAAAGGGTAGGAGTAAACGGGTCATTTTCAGAATGGCAGGCAGTAACTAATATGGTACGGCAAGGGTCCGTGCTGGGACCCCAGCTATTTACAATATATATTGATGATCTGGATGAGGGGATTTAATGCAACATCTCCAAGTTTGCGGATGACACGAAGCTGGGGGGGTGTTAGCTGTGAGGAGGATGCTAGGAGGCTGCAAGGTTACTTGGATAGGTTGGGTGAGTGGGCAAATGCATGGCAGATGCAGTATAATGTGGATAAATGTGAGGTTATCCACTTTGGCGGCAAAAACAGGAGGGTAGATTATTATCTGAATGGTGGCCAATTAGGAAAGGGGGAGATGCAACGAGACCTGGGTGTCATGGTACACCAGTCATTGAAAGTAGGCATGCAGGTGCAGCAGGCAGTGAAGAAAGCGAATGGTATGTTGACATTCATAGCAAACGGATTTCAGTACAAGAGCAGGGAGGTTCTACTGCAGATGTACAGGATCTTGGTGAGACCACACCTGGAGTATTGCGTACAGTTTTGGTCTCCTGAAGAAAGACTGGATAGACTCGGCTTGTACTCGCTGGAATTTAGGAGATTGAGGGGGGATCTTATAGAGACTTACAAAATTCTTAAGGGGTTGGACAGGCTAGATGCAGGAAGATTGTTCCCGATGTTGGGGAACTCCAGAACAAGGGGTCAGTTTAAGGATAAGGGGGAAGTCTTTTAGGACCGAGATGAGAAGATCTTTTTTCACACAGAGAGTGGTGAGTCTGTGGAATTCTCTGCCACAGAAGGTAGTTGAGGCCAGTTCATTGGCTATATTTAAGAGGGAGTTAGATGTGGCCCTTGTGGCTAAAGGGATCAGGGGGTATGGATAGAAGGCAGGTACAGGATACTGAGTTGGATGATCAGCCATGATCATATTGAATGGCGGTGCAGGCTCGAAGGGCTGAATGGCCTACTCCTGCATCTATTTTCTATGATTCTATGGTAAACAGTTGCGGCCCCAACACCAAGCATTGTGGCAAAAAATTCCAGAGGATTAGTCAAACATGAATTTCCTTTCATAAATCCATGCTGACTTGGACTAATCCTTTTACTGCTATCCAAATGCCCCATTATTACATCTTCAATAATTGACTCCAGCATCTTTTCCACCACCGAAGCCAGGCTTCCTGGTCTGTAATTCCCTTTCTACCTCGCTCCTTTCTTGAAAAGTGGGATAACATTAGCTATCCTCCAATCCACAGGAACTGATCCTAAATCTATTGAACATTGGAAAATGATCATATGTATATATGTATGTGTATATCTGCATGTATTTGTATGTGTATATATGTGTGTGTGTGTGTGTGTGTGTGTGTGTGTGTGTATATATATATATATACATATACAAGTATATGTGTGTGTGTGTGTATATATATATATATATATATATATATGTGTGTGTGTGTGTGTGTGTATATATGTATATATATATATATATATATATATATGTGTGTGTGTGTGTATATATATGTGTATATATATGTATATATATGTATATATTTATATATATATGCAGATGTATGTATGCATATATGGTTTATGTACATCATCTGACAAATAAGATAGAGAGTAATAGTGACGCTTTAAATCAAAGTTTCTTCTGATCCATGAGAAGGAAATGTATTTATCTCTCAAGGGCCTGTCCCACCATATATTTATATGAATGTGTGTTTTTGTGTGCCTGTAATTTTGTGCAGTGTGTGTGTGAAAGCAATACAAGGGAAGCTGCACAATACAAGGGAAACTACGCAAAGGTGGGCTGGGAAATGGGGGAACGGGGAAAAGGGAGGGAGAGAGAGGGAAGTTGGGAGAGAGAGGGAAGGAGGGAGAGAGAGAGGGAGGGAATGAGGGAGAGAGAAGTGTGAGATACGCTTTGTGCTCACAATCACTGCTCAAAGACTAAATCTTGGAAGCAAGAGATTCTTTATTTTTCACGAATCTGCAGACCCGGGTGCCTCTCCAAGTCGAGACACACCAAGTCTGAGAAGTCATCCCCCTTTATACACACAATTTTACATTCAACCTCCCCTCCGGACCCTTCTCCAATCAGGGTCTGAGGTGCACAATCTGTAGGTACATCCCCCCGTACCTCCCATATCATACATCGCATGTTCAAACATGTTCATGGTAATGAGCAGTTTCTTGACCAGGGGTGTGTTGTAATATTCATTTATTCTATTAAGCATGCTCAGTTGCTCATGACCTACCCTAGTTTTACTCACATCCTAGTGAACCCTCTCAGTTCTCCTATATCAGTACTAAAGCTAAGCTATAGTGACAAGGGTCCCATCTATCACTCCATTCCACTGATAGGGATCTCTCTACATCACTCCCTTCTACAGCTATACAATGCTATTACTTCTTACTCAAGGACTCAAGGATGGGTCTGGTAACCTTTAGACACAGCTGTGTCAGAACCCTCTCTCCGGCCCCTATCAGTTCGAATTCTCTTTAAAACTCCTTACTTTAATGGGGTTTAATCACTTTATCCCTCACAATCCTCCCTTTTTCTTTTGCTACGCATATACTGATTAAACCCCCATTTCAAGTTCCCTCAACTCGAATTGACATAACATTGTCCTAATCTTCTTTTCCTGTAGATCATGGACCTCCCCTGGCCGCATTATCATTATTCTCTGTATTTCCCCTTTCTCTCCCATAGGCATGACTACAGCCTGCATCTGACTGATACTTCTGGTAATAAGTTCCCTAAAACAAGGGATGCAACAGGGGATAAAGATCAGTCCAGCCACTGCACATAGAAGCACGAGTCCCACCGTTCTCCACCATGTTCCTCCGAGGATGGAATCCCACCATTGGGTTCCCATAATCGAATTCCACTTTTGTATTGGAACATGTGCCAACTTACGGATCCCTTCTGATATGTCCATCACTGCCTGTCCATTATCATCGATGTTTAGACAGCAATTAGAGAGGTTGAATTTCCCGCATACCCCTCCTTCTTCTGCCAGGAGGTAATCTAGGGCTAACCTGTTCTGGTATATCGCTGCTCTCATCTGTGTCTGCTGCTTTGCCAGCATCTCCAGTGCCCCCGTGGTTTGGTTGGTAATTACCTCCAATACTGCCTGCAGTCTTATGATCCGGTTTAACATGTATACTGGGGTTTGGTAGCCCCAGGACCCATCCTGTGCCCAAGTGGCTGGTCCGTAGTATGAGATGATTCTTGCTGGTGGCCATTCATCATCTTCCCATTCTCCAATGTCTATTTTCCTCTTCTTCCGATATAGGTCATCAAATACAGGTGTTCCTAACGACCGGCCTTCTTCGGTGTTTAACAGGAAAAATCCAGGTTGTACCAGTCCAATAAAACAAGTCCCACTCCAATTTATCGGTAACACCGAGTATGCCTTGTATCCGCATATCCATAATAGTCCTTCAGGGGCCGGTCCACTAGAGGCAACCTTGTTCCATATGTCTCGCAACACTGGGATTCCTTGATAAGGGTTGTTCCCGGTGCAGTTCCATAGTCCAGTCGATTCCATTCCATCAGTCTTCATCCAGATAGCGCAGTTTTTCCCATATTTCTTAGTTAGATACCATTTAGGCTCTTCTGGCCACCACACTCGGGACAGATTTGGCCACTGGGTGACGATGCGCTGGCATCAGAACCCTCTCTCCGGCCCCTATCAGTTCGAATTCTCTTTAAAACTCCTTACTTTAATGGGGTTTAATCACTTTATCCCTCACAGAAGGGAGAGAGGGAGGGAGAGAGGGAAGGGAGGGAGAGAGGAAGAGAGGGGAGAGAGAGATCGAGAGAAGAGAGGGGATAGAGAGAGATCGAGGGGAGAGAGATCAAGGGAAGAGAGGGGATAGAAAGAGATCGAGAGAAGAGAGTGGAGAGATAAAGAGAGGGGATGGGGAGAAAGAGAGAGAGCGAGAGAGCGAGATCGAGAGGTAAGTAAAGATCTATTATAAATAAATATAATAACTTTCTAACGCATCTTGCTCCTCTATAATCTTTGCTTGCAACTGCTCTGTAGCTTTGGAGCGGATTACACAGCGGGAGGCATACCGCCAAAATGGCGGCCGTGACGTTCCGTTACGTACTACACACCAGTCCATTGGATTTCGGAGGAGTGGCCTATCTTGCTCCTCTATAATCTTTGCACAGGACCTTGTGGGAGTGGCATTTTATAGGTCCCTGGACCTTGAGGGGCCGAACCATATGGGGGTGGTCTCTTTACAGTCCAATAACAGATATCGATTAACAGTACATGATAGTTCCCTAACCCAATAGTACATTGACTACTACAATGTATCTGACGAAGTTTCTAGATGCAACTTAACAGAGATGAATTATGCAACATGTGCCAGACAAGGCTCATCACTTAACCCAATCAACATCTAGGAAAATAAAGCCTTGCAACATTATTTACAATGTGTATGTCTGGCTTGCATTCACCCAATCCGTTTCATTCAATTTACACCCAGTTGTAAGAATCTGCAGATGGCCCAATCTTTCCCTGCAACTCTTATCTGGGCCACAGACAAACTGGCACCATTCAGCAGCTTGTCCCAGTTCTGCAAAAGGCACATTTAAATTGACCAAATGGCCTAGCAGCACACAAGCCTTTACTCAATTTTAATGTCCTGGCAGGTCCAATTTAGCCAGGATTAACAGTGTGACCTCAGATAATAGCACCAAGCTGATAATGTGCAAAGTTAATGTTTATTCTGTGACCATGAGGGTTGGTTTAGTTGCTCTGGAACAAGGGAGGTGTTTCTGTAATGCGCAGCAAACATTTAGTTTAAGTTTGTTGTCACATGTACCAAGGTACTCTGTAGGCCAGGCAGCGTGTCAGGAGAACACGGATAAGCAAGATTTTGGGTCGGGGCCTGTCTTCAGGCACTACCTATTTTTTTTAGAAATAAGGAAATGAAGATGTTAGTGTACAAAAAAGAGACAAAGTTCTGGAGTAACTCAATGGCTCAGGCAACATCTCAGAAGAACATTAATATTCTCCTGAGATGCTTTATTTTAATTTATTGTCACACGTGCGAAGGTACAGTGAAAAGCTTTTTGTTGCGTGCTATGCAGTCAGTGGAAAGACTAGACATGATTACAGTCAAGCCATCCACAATGTACAGATGCAGGATAAAGGAAATAGCGTTTAGTGCAAAGTAAAGTCCGATCAAAGATAGGCAAAATGTCTCCAATGAGGTAGATGGTAGCTCAGGGCCGCTCTCCAGTTGATGATAGGATTGTCAGTTGCCTGATAACAGCTGGGAATAAACTGTCCCTGAATCTGGAGGTGTGCGTTTTTTGACCTTCAACAAAGGAGAGGAGAGAAGAGGGTGTGTCCAGGGTGAGACTGGTCATTGATTATCCTGGTGGCCTTGCCGAAGAAGGGTGAAGGAGGGGTGAGGGAGGGAGGGATGTTGGTTTGTGTGCACAACTCTCTGCAATTTCTTGTGGTCGTGGATGGAGTTGTTCCCAAACTAGCCTGGGGATTGACGGATCCCAGGATTCGATCACGTCTCTGACCGTCTCCTTCTGTACTTCAGGTCCAGAGGTTCATCAAGTGGTTAAAGGAGGCGGAAGAGGAATCGTCTGGAAAAGAAGACTGACGGCCAGATGGTACAGATCACACAGCGTCTCTCGTCATCTGCAGGGCATCACTGTTGACCTGCCAAACCCCGTTGGGCCCGCTTATACCATTTTAAAGGAAAGAAGTAAAAGAGTTTATCAGACTGAAAGGTTTGCATTGGATGAGTCTGATCTCTTGAGCAAAACACAAAAGTGTTGGAGGAACTCAGCGGGTCAGGCAGCGTCTGTGGAGGGAATGGATAGGTGTCGACACCCATCTCCAGGCTCTTGCCCTGTTGCCTGTTCGCGACCGCTGCCAATTCTGCTCTTTGAACAGTCTTCAAAAACTGAAATCCGTCTTCTATCTAAGACACATCTGCTTGCATTGCGGTTAGACACACACACGCACACGCAGACACGCTTCCACCACCACCACCTGGCAGTGTGTTCTAGTCACCCAGCACACTGCATATGTGGATCTTGGTGTCATCTTATCTACAGTGCCCTCCATAATGTTTGGGACAAGGACCCATCATTTATTCATTTGCCTGTGTAGTCCACAATTTGAGATTTGTAATAGAAAAAAAATCACATGTGGTTAAAGTGCACATTGTCAGATTTTAATAAAGGCAATTTTTACACATTTTTGTTTCACCATGTAGAAATTACAACAGTGTTTATACATAGTCGCCCCATTTCAAGGCACCATAATGTTTGGTACACAGCAATGTCATGTAAATAAAACGAATCATGTTTAGTATTTTGTTGCATATCCCTTGCATGCATTGACTGCTTGAAGTTTGCGATTCATGGACATCAGCAGTTGCCGGGTGTCTTCTCTGGTGATGCTCTGCCAGGCCTGTATTGCAGCCATGCTTGTTTTGGGGGCTAGTCCCCTTCAGTTTTCTCTTCAGCATATAAAAGTCATGCTCAATTGGATTCAGATCAAGTGATTGACTTGCTCACTTAAGAATTGACCATTTTTTAACTTTGTAAAACTCCTTTGTTGCTTTAGCAGTATGTTTGGGATCATTGGGTTGTGAAATTCGTCAGTGGGGTCATGGTCCAGGGGTAAGTAGGAGGAGGTGTCCGAGAGTTGGCGCATGGCCTCTGCTTTGTAGAGATCGATGCGCCATTCGATCTGTTTGGGATCATTGTCTTGCTGTAGAATGAACCACCGGCCAATGAGTTTTGAGGCATTTGTTTGAACTTGAGCAAATAGGATGTGTCTATACACTTCAGAATTCATTATGCTACCCCCATCAGCAGTTGTATCATCAATGAAGATAAGTGAGCCAGTACATTCAGCAGCCATTCATGCCCAGGCCATAACCCCCCCACCACCGTGTTTCACAAATGAGATGGTATGCTTTGGATCTTGGGCAGTTCCTTCTCTCTTCCATACTTTGCTCTTGCCATCAATCTGATATAAGTTAATCTTCGTCTCATCTGTCCACAAGACCTTTTTCCAGAACTGTGGTTGCTCTTTTAAGTAGTTCTTGGTAATCTGTAACCTGGCCATCCTATTTTTGCGGCTAACCAGTGGTTTGCATCTTGCAGTGTATTTCTGTTCACGAAGTCTTCTGCGGACAGTGGTTATTGACAAATCCACATCTTACTCCTGAAGTGTGTTTCTGATCTGTCAGACAGGTGTTGGAGATGTTTCTTTATTGTAGAGAGAATTCTCCTGTCATCAGCTGTGGAGGTCTTCCTTGGCCTGCCAGTCCCTTTGTGATTAGTAAGCTCACCAGTGCTCCCTTTCTTCTTAATGATGTTCCAAACAGTTGATTTTGGTAAGCCTAAGTTTTTTTCATGTTTCTCATTCTCATAATGGCTTCTTTGACTTTCATTGGCACAACTTTGGTCCTCATGTTGATAAACAGCAATAAAAGTGTCCAAAGGTGATGGAAAGACTAGGTGCTGAGAGCTCTCTAATACCTGCATTAAGGAGGCAATTAAACACACCTGAGCAATTACAAACACCTGTGGAGCCATGTGTCCCAAACATTATGGAGCCATGAAATTGGGGGACACAGCTGTAATTTCTACATGGTGAAACCAAATGTATGAAAATGGCCTTTAAAAAAAATCTGACAATGTGCACTTTAACCACATGTGATTTTTTTCTATTACAAATCTCAAATTGTGGAGTACAGTGGCAAATAAATAAATGATGGGTCTTTGCCCCAAACATTATGGAATGTACTGTAGTTCACCAATATGACAGGAGTGGAAGACTGCTGTCCAACCTCATTCTAGTTGATTTGTGACTGGATCCTCTTGCCCCAATTGCATAATTCTTTAAGATTTCCCCTCTGATCTTAAAGCGATGCCCTCTTAGTCTTTTGACTGTTCCACCCTGGAAACAAGGTTCTGACTCTTTACCCTGTCTATACAGTGCCCTCCATAATGTTCTAATCGTCTATCAGATCTCCCCAACATTCCAGAGAAAGTAGAGATTTTTAAAACGAAAGCTTGCAGAAAAGATAGTGTGTGCCCTGATTCCACAATTTATCGAATTCTACCGGCTATTATGCTGGGATATTAACTTATTTTTCAGATCATTGAGGGAGAACCCTGGACTAATAACATAACCACTGTTCACCTCTACGCCACGGTCTACACCAGGTGAAAGGCAGTGGTGTGTTCCCAGGGCACGGACTGTGCTGTGCAGACTCACTGAAGCAAGGCCTGATGTGTCCTCCTGGTCTCTGCACACTTCAAGCCTGTTCACTGAATGGAAAGCCATGCATGGGTAGGCAAGGATCCTAGTTCACCTGCAGCACACTGATTAAATAACCACTTTCACTGCGCTTGTGGTAATTGGCAGAAAAGGCCAAGTCGTTTGTGGACAACACTGAGAACGCCTTCATTATCCCATCCCTCTAGTGGCCCAACTGCGCAGCTTGTTGGGGCATTCAATGGTCATTTGTGATGGTCCAATCACAAATCAACTCGAATGGGATCGGACAGCAGTCTTCCGCCGCTGTCATACATTCGTGAAGTAGATAAGATGACACCAAGATCGAATAGTTTCAAGACCACTAATAGTCACATAGACACAAGGAACTGCAAATGCTGCTTTACAAACTGGTGCAGCGGTAGAGTTGCTGCCTTATATGGGCCTGTCCCACTTAAGCGATTTTTCAGGCGACTGCCGGTGACTCAAGTTGCCGGCAGTCGCCTGAAAAACTGGCAACTGGAACGGCGACTGTCAGAGTGGAACACACACACGTTCTCCCCCTGACCGAGTGGGTTTTCCCTGGGTGTTCCGGTTTCCTTCCACATTCCAAAGACGTACAGGTTTGTAGGTTAATTTGCTTCGGTAAAAAATGTCCCTTGAGTGTAGGATAGTTGCTAGTGTACGGGTGACTGCTGGTCAGTGTGGGCTGAAGGGCCTGTTTCTGCGTTGTACTAAAGTCACTGAATGGAAAGATAAGCATGGGTGGGCATGGAACCAAGTTAATCTGCAGCACTCCGATTCAGTAGCTACCTGCGCTGCGTTGAAGTTAGTATGCAAAGATTTGGATGTTTTGGCAATTTAAAAGGGAAAAACGCTAATTCATCGCAACTTAAAGTTGGTGCCAAGGGCCTCTCACACCAAGCAGGACGGTACATAGAACAGTACAGTACCGGAACAGGTTGTTCAGCCCACAATATCTGTGCTGAACATAATGCCAAGACTGACTTTTATCTGCCTGCACGTAATCTATATCCCTATATATCCAAAAGTCTCTTAAACCCCACTATCCTATCTGGCTCCACCACCACCCCCAGCAGCACGTTCAAGGCACCCTGCACCCTCTGTGTAAAATTAAAATTGCCCCGCACATCATCTTTTATTTTATTTTTTAAATTATTTTTATTAGAAGCAAATACATATGGTAAAAAACATTTCATATGTATCAATCATACATTACTAATATCAATTGTGGCTTTATTCTGCTTCTATTTTTTTTTATATAGCTAGAAAGTAGGAAAGAAAGAAAGGAAAAAAAACACAAATGTCAAGAAAAAGAAAAAAAAGAATGGAATAATGTACTAATAATACATCATTGGAGATTATAAAGTATTATAAAGTATAACTTTTTGTCTAATCCTGCCGTGCCGAACCAATCTACCCCTTCAAATAATCGATGAATGAAGACCATATTCTAACAAAAAGTTCTTGTTTGTCCATTAAGACAAACCTGATTCTTTCCAGGTGTAGGGTCTCCGACATTTCCATAATCCACATTTTAATTGTGGGGGCCGCACATCATCTTTAAATTTTGCCCATCTCACCTTAAAGTTATGCAATCCAGTATTTGTTTTTTCCGGACAGGCATCCCAGTCTGGAATGCCACGATTTAGACCCAGTTGCGTAGACGGAATTCTGCCATTTTGTAGGTCAGGGCGAGTGAGTGCATTTCGATTTCAGGCTGCCCTTTTTGGAGATGGTACAAGGAACCGTTGATGCTGGTTTATATATGTTTTTTAAAGACACAAAGGGTGGCACAATCGCACCCGCCGTAGAGTTGCAAGACCCAGGTTCGACCCTGACTACAGGTGCTATCTTTACGGAGTTTGCACGTTCTCCCTGTGACCGTGTGGGTTTTCTCTGGGTGCTCCGGTTTCCTCCCACACTCCAAACACAGATTAATTGGCTTCGGTAAAATTGTAAATTGTCCCCAGTGTGCACGATAGTGTTAGTGCACAAGTTGATTGCTGGACTCTTGGTTCCTGCTGTTTCTCTAAAGTGTAAAGTGTTGTCAGGCAGCATCTCTGGAGAACTAGGTGGAACTGGAACAGGTGACGTTTCGGGTTGGGTCCTTTCTTTAGACTCTAGTAGAGGTCACAGATTTGGGAGGTTTTGTTGAATCAGCTGTTGGCTGAGTTCAATATCATTCGACCACCAGTTGGGGCTTGGCAGCTTCACTTGTCACTGGCCTGTGTTAGTGGATAGTGGATGAGCCAGATTTACGACGCTGGTATGTGGTCAACGATGGACTGAAGACACCACCGAGACCCTATGAGGGTGGAGGCTGGTCTGAAACGGATGTTAGTTTGTGGCTGAGACTCACTGGGATTGTGTTGCAGTTTTCGTTTTCTCTTTTTGTACACGTCTGTCGGTGTGGAACAAATATTCTCGGATCTCCAAGGAACAGATACATGTTCCAAAACATGCTCAAGATAAATGCTACTTAAGGAGTTGGAGCCGGCTGGGCTATTCATTTTAATGTTCTACTCAGATGTGCTTTTGGAATGCAGAATTAAACAACAGAAAACATTCTTTAACACAGTTTTAAAAGTCGTAATTGTGTCCACCTATAGCTCCAGATACGGACTACCATATGAGTGGAAAAAGTTGCCCCTGGTGTCCCGCTTAAATCTCTACCGTTTCACCTTAAGCCTGTGCCCTCTAGTCTTAGAATCCTCTCTCCTGAGAAAAAGACTGAGCGTTCACTTTATCCATGCCCCTTATTATCGTGTACACCTCAATAAGGTCAGCCTCCTACACTCCAAAGAAAAATGTCCCACCGATCCAACTTCTCCCTATAATTCAAGCCTGTAAGACCAGGTAACATCCTGGTGAATCTCTTCTGCACCCTTTCCAACCTAATAACATCCTTCCTGTAGCTGGGGGACCAGAATTGCACACACCATGTGTGGTCTCACCAATGCTGACTCCTACAGCTCCCAGTTAATTACTGCGGCCAATTAACCCGCCAATCCACATGCCTTTGGGTGAAACCGAACCACTCAGGAGAAACTAGCACAATCGTAAGAACAACGTGCAAACTCCACAGAGACGGCACCTGAGATCATGACTTGGGCATGTGGAGGAAGATCTATCTGCTTTGCATCTCCACAGAAGTATGCATTAACCAGCATCTGCAGTTCCTTGTTTCTACTCTTTAGGTTCAAGTTAATTTGTAGCATGCACCAGGGTACAATGAAATCCCTTCATATGAAGCTGAGAGAATAAACACCACACACACACACACACACACACACACACACACACACACACACAGTAATGATAAGTGCTGAATAACAGAAAGGTGCAAGATTGTAGTGCAATTCAAAGTATTGCAAAAGAGGATAAATACAGGAATGGAATAGCTGAATGAGGTAATGTTCTAATTACATGGCATAGCAGAACCTCTAGGAAGGGAGTGTCTTCTTGCGTATGGCGTGCACAGCCTAAAGTTGGAGGGCAACTTGTTCTATTTGATTGTGCACACCAGGTTGATTGCATTCGTCGAAACAGGGCGGACCACGTGAAGGTTGCAATGTTCCACCCCGAAGGGGGTGTGAAGGAGGTGTTAGCAACAGGGAAAAAGCTGTTCATAAGTCCAGATGTCTGAGTTTTCAAGCTCCCGTGTCCTCTCCCAGAAGAAAGAGGAGAGAAAATGGAATGGCCAGGGTGGCAGGCATCCTTGATAAAACATCCAGCCTTCCTGATACAACGCACCATGAGAGTAAGTAAGGGTGTCAAGGGTAATGAGGAGAAGACAGGAGAATGGGGTTCAGAGGGAAATATAGATCAGCCATGACTGAATGGCAGAGTAGACTCGATGGGCTGAATGGCCAAATTCTGCTCCTATGACTTATGAACATGGACTGGAGGGAAGGAAGTGACGAGCCTGTGATGGACAGGGGTGTATTCATCACTGCAACTTCAGGCAGTCAAAAGCCAAGCAGTTGCCGCACCAGGCTGAGATACATCCCATCAGGATGTTTCCTGCAGAGCATCTGTGGAAGTATTGGTTTATTCTTGTCATGTGTACTGAAATACAGTGAAAAGCTTTGTTACGCTGTCCATTCAAATGAGCACAATCAACCCATTCACAATACACACAAGTACTATCAAGCGATACACAAGTCCGATGAGAAAAATGCCAGTGCAGGAGCTAATGTAACAATTATGGCGTTCTAGTTGCAGAGATAAAGTGCAAGGTCTGTAATGAGATGGTTTGGAAGATCTAAACTACACAAAGCTTATGAGAGAACCGTTCAACAGTCGTTAACAGCGGGGAGGAAGCTGTCCTCAAATCTGGCGGCACATGCTTGCAAGCTGGAGAGAATCCTCGAGGACATGCCAAACCTTCTCGGGTCCCTAAGAAAGTCAACACGGCTGATGTGCTTTCTTGATCATGAGTGACGGGACCAGGTAAAGTAGCTGGTGACATTGATACCAGGAACTTGAATCTATCAACCATCTCTACTGCAGCGCCATTCTGCAGCAGAGTAGAGCAGCCCAAACCAAACAACTTAAATTTTGTGGAAAGGGTGATTTCTTTATGTTTAAACATTGACCAGTCATTGATTTAAAGTAAAAAAATGATATTTTTGTTAGGTGGAAGTCTATAAGACTATAGAGATACAGCGCAGAAACAGGCCATTTGGCCCACCAAGTCCGCGCCAACCAGCGATCCCCAACACTAGCACTATGCTGCACATTAGGGACAATTTGCAATTTTACCGAAGCCAATTAATCTACAAACCTGTACGTCTTTGGCGTGTGGGGGGAAACCGGAGAAAACCCACACAGTCACTGGGAGAACGTGTAAAGTAGGTAAATGCATCACCCGTGGTCAGAATCGAACCTGAATTTCTGGTGCTGTAAACATAGAAATTAGGTGCAGGAGCAGGCCATTCGGCCCATCCAGCCTGCACCGCCACTCACTATGATCATGGCTGATCATCCAACTCAGTATCCCGTACCTGCCTTCTCTCCATACCCCCTGATCCCTTCAGCCACAAGGGCCACATCCAACTCCCTCTTAAATATGGCCAACGAACTGACCTCAACTACCTTCTGTGGCAGAAAATTCCACAGATTCACCACTCTCTGTGTGAAAAACGATTTTCTCATCTCGGTCCTAAAAGACTTCCACCTTACCCTTAAATAAAGCAGCAACTCTACTGTTGCGTCACTGTGCCGCCCTTCAGTGTGAAAAATGATCCCAATCAAGACACCTATTCATAAAAGGACACAAAGTGCGGGAGTAACTCGGCAGATTAGGCACTACCTATGGAGAACATGAATAAGTGACGTCCCTATATCTCTCGTTTCCCTGATCCCTGACCAGTCTGAAGAAGGGTCTCGACCCGAAACGTCGCCTATCTCCTTCGCTCCTTAGATGCTGCTGCACCCGCTGAGTTTCTCCAGCTTTTTGTGTACCCATGAATAAGTGATGTTTCATGTTTCACGTCGAGAAATAAGTTTCAGGTCGAGACCCTTTTTCAGTCTCACAAAATGTTACGTATCCATGTCCTCCAGAGATGATGCCTGTTAATCCAGCATTTTGTGTCTTTTTTTGTCAACCAGCATCTGCAGCTCATTGCCTCTAGATGAAGCCTATGCCATCTAGTTATAGAATCCTCTACCCTGGGGGAAAAGACTGAGCGTTCAGTCTGAAGAAAGGTTTCGGCCCGAAACGTTGCCTCTCCTTCGCTCCTTAGATGCTGCTGCACTTGCTGAATTTCTCCAGCTTTTTGAGTACCCGTTCACTTTACCCATGTCCCTTGACATTCACGGCAATTCTTGTAATATACAGCAACATTTTAACAATGAAGTGACTTAAGAAAAAGTCACAGGATTTAAAAAAAAATCAAAAACATTTAAAAAATGCCGAGATGTTATCCGTTTGACAAATGAATAAAGAGCATTGTTTGTTAAATTGCTTGCCTGGCAATTCAAGCTCCAAGATTCTTCCCAGCCTTCTGAGAAAAACAAAAGGATTCCCAGGTCATCAAACGAGCTCGAATGATGGAGTTCATCAGCTGTCAATGCAGAGATTGCCGACGATTGCAAACTACCCAAGCTGAGAACTCGCCAATGTAGTCAACGCCCTCGAGCTCCCCTTGAATTTAAAACGCTTCTTGTTGGAAAGCATCTGAGACAGCTGGAGGCTCTGCTGTAAATCATTTTGTTTTAAAAGAAAACAGCGTGAAAACGCAGTTATTGTGTCATCCCTACAGTTCTGCACGATTCACTTGGACTTTATCCTTACTGACCAAGATTGACTTCTTGTCTTGAATAATCACCCCCCCCCCCCCCCTTCCTTGACCAGTAGAATGCAAGCAAACAGCAGTAGACTGTTCGGCCCCGAAAGCCCGTCCTGTCATTCATTGTGATCATGGCTGATCTAACCCAAGTCTCAACTCCCTTTCTGTGTCAGACCCCTATCGTACTCAGTTCTCCACACTTTCAAAGATGTACCTACCTTCTCTTTAAGGAGTTTGGGCAGAGAGATCCAGAGGTACTTCACCCGCTTTGAGAAGAATTTGCCTCATTTGTGAACGCTACCTCCTTCACTTCTTTTTCCATAACCCCAAACCCTATGGTATGTTTGCAGGTAGAGGGAGAAGTTGAGCAGGCTTGGACTTTATTCCTGGGAGTGCAGGAGGATGAGGGGAGATCCTATAGAGGTATATAAGATCACGAGAGGAATACATAGGGTG
This sequence comes from Okamejei kenojei, assembly GCA_035221665.1. Classification (NCBI taxonomy): domain Eukaryota; kingdom Metazoa; phylum Chordata; class Chondrichthyes; order Rajiformes; family Rajidae; genus Okamejei; species Okamejei kenojei. Next base: position 41,525,033 of record CM069144.1, read on the forward strand.
AATGCACAGAGTCTTTTACCCAGAGCAGTGGAATCAAGAACTAGAGGACAGAGGCTTAACATGAGGAGGAAATATGTAATAAGAACCTGACGGGCAACTGTTTCACACAAACGGTGGTGGGTGTAAGGAATGAGCTGCCAGAGGAGGTAATTGAGGCAGATACTATTCCAACGTTTAAGAAACATTTAGAGGGAGACAGGCAGGTGGGAGTAGTGTAGATGGGGCACGTTGGTCGGCATGGGGAAGCTGGGCCAAAGGGCCTGTTTCTGTGCCCATTGTTGGTTGGTGAAGGTGTGATAACACAGGGATTGCTGGCCCTGATTTGTTCTGGACTTTTCTCCAGTCACCTACTCCTTTTTCTCCAGAGATGCTGCCTGACCCAATGAGTTACTCCAGCACTTTGTGTCTGTCTTCGGTGTAAACCAGCATCTGCTGTTCCTTCCTACACACTTTTATGTTTCTTGCCTGCACCACCATCTTGTGCCACATGGCTTCCAGCTCCAGTTCCAGGCCACCCAGTTCGTGCCCAACCTGGATCTCAGATACCGACCCTCCATCCACTGCTTCTCGCAATAGTTCGTAATCAGTCCAAAGAAGGGTCCCAAATCGTAACGGCACCTTTCCATATTCTCCAAGGATGTGGCCTGACCCGCTGAGTTACTCCAGCACCTTGTGTCTTTTTTTTTGCAGAGGTTAACGTCTGGGGAGAAGGGGAACCAGCGATCAGGCGCCTATCAGGAAAATCCTCCACACTTCCAGATAATCAGGCAACATTCCGGAATGCAAGTGTTTATGTCTGTTTTGCATTAAAAAAATACCCTTGTTTTATTTATGAATGAAAAACCTGGCAATGATTTATTTAACAGCTGAAAATCACAACAGGGAATTCAATTTGAATACTAATAAGTAAACTGATTTTTAAAACGTTTATTTTAAATTAAACTTAAGATGAGTGATTTACAAGTTGGGGATATATATCTTAAATTACAATTTTTATATTTTATGATTTATATTCTATATGCTGAGGACTATATTCTGCACTCTGTATCTTCCCCTTTGCTCTACCTATTGTACAAGTTTGGTTTGATAGTATTTATGTGCAAAATTATCTGATTTGATTGGACATCATACAAAACAATGCTTTTCACATGACAATAATAAACCTAAACCTATATGCTGTTATATGCTCCATGAGACTTTTTGATAGGGACGTGGAATGCAGGGAATAGAGGAATATGGATCACATGCAGGCATCATGTTCAGCCCAGACACAGACTATGAGCCGAAGGACCTGTTCCTGATGTGTACTGCTCTACATTCTATATTAGGTGCAAAACCACATGATTTTAAATACTGAAGGTTAATTTTTAATAGGTGTTGGGTATAATTGTGAATTAGGCAGCTGAATTCAGTTAAACAGTAGAACACTCAGTTCTGTGAGCTGGGACACCGTCAAATAAAGTTGTTATTTGAATTTAAAGAAGAAATCAGTTTAATGTGCTTTGCAGTTTACAAAACTTGTGCTTAAAATTCCTCGACCTTTAACTCTGTCGTAAAAAAACATGAGATTTCAAACTTCTGTACCACTTGCCTGATGGGTGGGGAGAAGAGGGAGTGGCCGGGATGAGACTGGTCCTTGATTATGTTGGTGGCCTTGCCAAGGCATTGTAAAGTGTAGATGGAGTCAAGGTTAGTGAATTGTAGATGAAGGGAGGTTGGTTTGCGTCATGGTCTGGGCTGCGTCCACAAAGCTCTACTCTTCTCCACCCGGTCTGCCTTTCACCCTGTTAGTTTTGGGCCCCATTTCTGAGGAAGGATGTGCTCAGTGTTGTAGAGGGTCCAGAGGAGGTTAACGAGAATGATCCAAGGAATGATTGGGTTAACATATGAAGAGCGTTTGACGGCACTGGGCCTGTACTCACTGGAATTTAGAAGGACGAGGGGGGAACCACATTAAAACTTACTGAATAGTGAAAAGCCTGGATGTGCAGAGGATGTTTCCACCAGTGGGAGAGTCCAGGACCAGAGGCCATAGTCTCAGAATAAAAGGAAGTACCTTTAGAAAGGAGATGAGGAGCAATTTATTTTGCTGGTGATGAATCTGTGGAACTCATTGCCATAGACAGATGTGGAGGGCGTCATTGGATATTTGATTAGTAAGAGTTATGGGGAGAAGGCAGGAGAATGGGGTTGAGAGGGAAAGATAGATCAACCATGATTGAATGGTGGAATAGACTCGATGGGCCGAATGGTCTAATTCTGCTCCTATGACTGCTGAACTTATGAACACAGTTAGTTCCTTCAGAAGCCAATAAGTGCCTCTCCAAACCTTTATTGAAATTATAAGGGCACTGTTATACCAGTGTGTTTATAAATAACATCCGTGCATGCGAAATACTTGCAAAAATAAATCTTTGAACAATTGCATTGTGCAGGTCCACAAAACTGGCCGCAACCCTGTTCTCAATAATGAGGTGCCCAGCTTCCATCAATTGTACCTGATTGAGACAGTTCTTCATTAAAAGTTAACCTCCCTGCCCCGGCTGAGACAGAGTTCCCCATGGCACCATTGTTGGAAAAATGTTTCTGTCGAGAGTTCACTCCAGATTTGTTACCAAGGCACCCTGAACTGGAATCCTCTTTTGTGGTGCTGTATTAAGTTGTGATGTGGGGCCACCTGTCCCAGGGTGTTCAGACAAGCTTTTCCAACTACTGTAGTTTAGAGATACAGCACAGAAACAGTCCCTTCGGCCCGATCACCCCCTGTTCTCCCCTCTCTCATCAGGCAAGAGGTACAGAGGCATGAAAACACACACCTCCAGATTCAGGGACAGTTTCTACCCAGCTGTTATCAGGCAACTGAACAATCCTATCACTGATTAGAGAGCGGTCCTGACCTCCCATCTACCTCATTGTTGACCTTCGGACTATCTTTAATCAGACTACTGGACTATTGTAATCATGTAGTCTTTTTGCTAACTGGATAGCGCACAGCAAAATCTTTTGCCTGTATTTGGTACATGTGACAATAAACTAAACTAAACTAAATTGCCCTTGCAGAGAAATATGCTCCAACTACACTCATCCACCTGCTCGCATTGGGCCCCTATCAATCCCTAGAAACGTTTTTTATCAATGTGGCAGGGGTTATGGGGAGAAGGCAGGAGAATGGGGTGGAGAGGGAAAGATAGATCAGCCATGATTGAATGGCAGAGTAGTCTACACTTCCATCCCCCACCAGGATGGTCTCAAAGCCCTCCGGTTCTTCCTCGACCAGAGGAGCAACCCATACCCGTCCACTGACATCCTCCTCCGCCTAGCGGAGTTGGTCCTTGCCCTCAATAACTTCTCTTTTGACTCCTCCCATTTCCTCCAAACACAAGGCGTAGCTATGGGCACACGCATGGACCCCAGCTACGCTTGCCTCTTTGTCGGGTATGTTGAACAATCCTTGTTCTTGGCGTACCAGGGCCCCATCCCCGACCTCTACCTCCGTTACATCGACGACTGCTTTGGTGTCACCTCCTGCACCCACACACAACTGACTGACTTCATCCATTTCACACAACTGACTGACTTCATCCATTTCACCACCAACTTCCATCCGGCACTCAAATACACCTGGACCATTTCCGACACTACCCTACCATTCCTTGACCTCACCATCTCTATTGCAGGTGATACACTCCTGACCGACATCCACTACAAACCAACTGACTCCCACAGCTACCTGGACTACTCTTCCTCCCACCCTGCTTCCTGTAAGGACTCCATCCCCTATTCCCAATTCCTCCGTCTACGCCGCATCTGCTCCCAGGATGAGGTGTTCCACACCAGCTCATCACAAATGTCCTCATTCTTCATAGAACGGGGATTCCCCTCCCCCACTATAGACGAGGCTCGCACCAGGGTCTCCTCCACACCCCGCAACACCGCCCTCTCTCCCCATTCCCCCACTCGCAACAAGGGCAGAGTCCTCCTGGTCCTCACCTTTCACCACACCAGCCGGCACATACAACACATAGTCCTCCGCCAGTTTCGCCACCTCCAACGTGACCCCTCCACTCGCCACATCTTCCCATCTCCCCCCCGGTCTGCCTTCCGCAAAGACCGCTCCTTCCGCAACTCCCTTGTCAATTCTTCCCTTCCCTCCCGCTCCACCCCTTCCCCGGGCACTTTCCCTTGCAACCGCAAGAGATGCTACACTTGTCCCTTCACCTCCCCCCTCCACTCCTTTCAGGGACCCAAGCAGTCCTTCCAGGTCCGACAGAGGTTCACCTGCACCTCCTCCAACCTCAACTACTGCATCCGCTGCTCCAGATGCCAGCTGATCTATATCGGTGAGACCAAGCGTAGGCTTGGCGATCGTTTCGCCGAACACCTCCGCTCGGTCCGCAATAACCAGCCCAACCTCCCGGTGGCTCAGCACTTCAACTCCCCCTCCCATTCCATATCCGACCTCTCGGACCTGTGTCTCCTCCATGGCCAGAGTGAGCAACACCGCAAGTTGGAGGAACAGCACCTCATATTCCACTTGGGGAGTCTGCATCCTCTGGGCTTGAACATTTAATTTTCTCAATTCTGTTAACCCTTGCTGTCTCCTCCCCTTCCCACCTCTCCCTCAGCCCTCGGGCCCTGGCATTCCCTCTCTCTCTATCTCTCCCCCACCCAAGTCGCACTAGCTTCTCATTTTCACACTACAAACAGCTTACACTGGCCTGTTTCCTTTATCACTGATACTTTTTTGCATATCTTTCATTCATTGTTCTTTATCTCTCCACATCACCGTCTATATCTCTCGTTTCCCTGATCCCTGACCAGTCTCAAGAAGGGTCTCGACCCGAAACGTCGCCTATCTCCTTCGCTCCTTAGATGTTGCTGCACCCGCTGAGTTTCTCCAGCCTTTTGTGTACCGGCAGAGTAGACGTGATGGGCCGAATGGTCTAATTCTGCTTCTAGAATTCATGAAACACTCAGCAAGCCAAGCAGCATCTGTGGAAAGAGAAATATCGTTAATGTTTCATGTCCATCACCTTCGTCACAAATATTAATGGTGTTTCCTCACTTGCTGAGTATTTCCAGCATTTTTAATGTTTATCAAAACGAAACAAAAGAGGAGATGAAAAAATGTCCTCTTTTGCAAAAAAAAAGTATTTTCCAGAGTGTAGGAGTGAATGGAATGGCCGTGCAGGGATGGCATTTAAAATAAAGGGCGATTTATTAAAACTGGTGTGCAGCAGCCGACCAGTCAAAGCTGATCTCCTGAGCGCGATTTTGGTCCAGCTTTTACATTCTCAGCTGATAAGATTATAGATGAACTTGATTAACAGTAAAACTAGGTCTTGATTGCAGAATAAAGGTTACAGCAAGGCTTAATTAGGTAACAACTTACGTCTTGATTACTATATAAAATGGTTATCGACAAGTCTAAATTGGTTGACAGTAGATCCGATTTTGTGTTACAGTGAATACGTGCAATATAACGTGGTCAGTGAAGTTCCTGAAACAGGTGTTGCATTCCAAGTCACTGCTCGGGGGCGGCACGGTTGCGCCGGAGACCCGGGTTCGATCCCGACCACGGGTGCTGTCTGTACAGAGTTTGCACATTCTCCCCGTACTGGGTTTGCTCCACGACCTTCGGTTTCTTCTCACACTCCAAAGACGCACACGTTGGTTGGTGTAAATGTAAATTGTCCCTGGGGTGTGTAGGATAGTGTTAATGTGTGGGGAGTCAGTGATCATCTGTACTCAGTGATCCGCTGTATCTCGAAACTAAACCAAAACAACTAAACTACGTGTAGGCTTTGTCTGTGGTTCCCTGTCACTACATCAGCACAATCAACATCCCTATTTGCAAAGTTTACAACAAAGATAGACACAAAGAGCTAGTGGGTAAGGAGTTCCAGAGAGGGAATAATTTAAAGGTGAGAAGGGGAAGAGAGTAGATGTGCGGGACTATTTATTTTTACAGAGCACACGCTGCCAGGGGTGGTGGTGGAGGCAGATACGATAGTGACATTTAAGAGGCTTGTGGATAGGCGCATGTGGATAAGCAGGGTATGGAGGGATCTGGGTGGTTTGCGGGCAGATTAGAGTTGGTCTTGGCATCATGTTCGGCATAACCATTGAGGACCGAAGGGCCTGATCCTGTCCTATACCGTTCTCTGCCTCGTACTGCCCAATGTTGTGTGCCCCTGTGTGAACAGCATCTTCGTTTTATTTTATTTTCATTTTGGTAGCGAAGCAGTGGATGTGAATCGTCGTTGGCCGGTGAGCGGCGTGGTAGGGGTAGGGGTAGGGGGCAGGTTGAGAGGGAGAGGGAGAGGGGAGGGAGAGGGAGGCGGCGGTGCCAGCTGGCCAGGCCGGGTGACACAGGCGCCGTGACGGGCGGCGGCCGCTCCCCTCGCCGTCTGATTGGGGCTCGGGGGTGGCGGCTGGCGGCACTGGGCGGAGCGCCGGGCCTGGGCAAAGGATACAGTGTCGGGCCGGGGAGAGGAGGCACTCGGCGGGGGCAGGGAGAGGAGAGGAGAGGAGAGGCTACAAAGTAACCGGCCGGGAAACGAGCTCCATCGGCCAGGGGAGGCGATACAAAGCATCTGCCGGAGGACGGGTCTGATCGGCCGGGGTGGATACAAAGTAGCGGCCGGGGAAGGAGCCCCATCGGCCGGGGGGGGGGGGATATAAAGTATCGAGCGGCCGGACTCTCCAGACGGAAGGCCCCGCCCGGGATCGGGGAGAGAGCGGGGCCCGAAGTCCGGGGGCGGTGGGACAGCCATGGGGGAGACGAAGATCATCTACCACATCGACGAGCAGGAGACGCCGTACCTGGTGAAGCTGCCGCTGGCCGCCGAGCGCGTCACCCTGGCCGACTTCAAGCAGGTGCTGAACAAGCCCAACTACAAGTTTTTCTTCAAATCCATGGACCAGGACTTCGGGTGAGAGCCGGGTCCGGCGGATGGGAGAGAGGAGGGAGAGGGGAGAGGGGGTGAGAGGGGAGGAGGGGAGGGACGGGACGGGACGGGGAGGTGAGGCCGGGGGAGGGAGAGCAGAGGAGAGATGGGAAAGGTCGGGGAGCCCTGGGAAGGGAGAGTGAGAGAAACAGGGGGAATCAAAGGGAGAGGAGAGGGGAGGGACAAGGAGAGGTGGGGAAGTCCGGGGGTTAGGAAGTGGAAGAGGGAGGAGTTGGGGTTACCAGAGGGAGGGGAGGGGAAAGATCCTGGGAGAGTGAGAGGGAGAGGTGGGGCAGCGAGGAAGAATGGAGGCCTGAAGGGGAGAGGAGAAGGAGTTGGGGGTGAGGGTGTCAGTGAGAGGGGAGACAGGGACGGGGAAGAGAGATCCAGAGAGGGAGATTCAGGGCAGGAAGGGAAGGTGGGAGAGAGGGGGACGGGCACCCGGAGCCGGGGTAAAAGACCCGCAGAGGAGGTGCCAGAGGGGGGAAGCCCGGGGGCCCAGCGCCAGCTCTGAGGCCGGGGATGTGGCAGCCGGCGCAGGGGGGCAGTAGCCGGGGGCTGTGTGGGTTGTCATGGCCGGAGGCTCGGGGAGCTGTGGCCGAGGCCCGGGGCTGGGGAGGGGAGGGGAGCGGAGGGATAGAGGCCGCCCTGACACTTCCCACTGTCCCTGTCCCTCCCAGCTGTTGAGGCCCTACCCGGGCTGGGCCGTGGGAGAGAGACCTTGGAGCCGAGGTCCCTCTCCTCTCCCTCCCTCCTCTCTCCAGCCCCATCAGACGGGAAAATGGCGGAGCCTCTTTGTGTGTGTGTGTGGGACGGGGTTGATGCCGAGAGTCCCGTCTGTTTGTGATGGGGAACCAGTGTTGCCGGTGGGCGGCCTCCCTCCCCTGGAGCGGGGATCCGCGGACAGGACGTCCCGTGGCTGCCGCCCGCAGGAGCCTGTGTGTGTGTCTCAGTGACCGCGGCCCGGGGCACGGGCCCGGGGCACAGGGCTGGGCTGGGCTGACAGCTCGGTGGCTGGATGTTTGCATCCTCCCCATTCTGCTGCAACCCGCGGCCGCGCTTTCACTGACAACCCTCGCATCTTTAACCCGGTCCAAAAGGATCTTTAGGACCTCTCCCCTTGGCCCGCGATCACCCAGGGAGTCAGTCTGAACCTCTCCTCCCCCCCTGGGCAATCCACCCTCATCCCTCCCTCCCTCTGGCTGTACATCTCACTCCTTTCCATCCCCACTTTGACTCCCATCTACTCACGCCGCCTCTCACGGGAAATGTAGACGGGGGTGGCACAGCGCGTAGAGCCGCTGCCTCGCAGCGCCAGAAAGCCAGGTTCAATCCTGCCCTCGGGTGCTGTCTGTGTGTGGAGTTTGCATGCTCCCCCTGTTACTGCGTGGGGTTCCTTCTGCTGCTCCCGTTTCCTCCCAGGTTAATTGCTTCCCTGTAAATTGCTCTTCGAGTGCAGGGAGTAGATGAGATAGTGGAAAATCATAAAACTAATATGAACGGTGAACTGGTATGAACAGAACTAGTGTGAATGGGTGATGGGTGGACTCTGTAGACGGAAGGGCTGTTTCCATGCTGTATCAATCAATACAACTTAATCAAACATATTCTACCACATTGCATACATTGGACTTTGTCTGGAACTGCTGTGCCGCAATGCTGAGAACTATCTTCCTCTTTGCTCTACCTATTGTACTTGACTTTGGCTTGTTTGTATTTATCTGATCTCATTGGATAGTATGCAGAATAAAGCTTTTTCACTGTACCTCGGTACATGTGACAATAATAAACCTAAATCTTATCCGACACCATGTTGCAAAACACAAAGTACTGGAGGAACTCAGTGGGTCAGGCAGCATCTTGTAATGTCCTAAAGATCCTTTTGGACCGGGTTAAAGATGCGAGGGTTGTCAGTGAAAGCGCGGCCGCGGGTTGCAGCTGAATGGGGAGGATGCAAACATCCAGCCACTGAGCTGTCAGCCCAGCCCAGCCCTGTGCCCCGGGCCCGTGCCCCGGGCCGCGGTCATGAGACACACACACAGGCAGCATCTGTGGAGGGAATGGGCAGGAGATGCTTCCAGTTAGCACCCTTCTTCAGACTATGTGCAGTAGAGCAGAGAAAACTGGAAAGGAGGCACCTGCAATTCTGTTGTTTGACACTTTTTGTCTCCTTATCCCCTCTAGCCTTTTTCGCTTTCACCACCCATCTGACAATGATTCTCCCCCCCCCCCCCCCCACACACACACACCCTGTATCCACCTCTTACCTGCCAGGCTCTGTCCACCCCCACCTCTCCTTTCCAGCTTTTTACCCCTCCTACTCGAAACATCAGTCTGAAGAAGGGTCCTGACCCAAAACATTACCTAGCCATGTTCTCCAGAGAGGCTGCCTGACCTACTAGTTACTCCAGCACTTTGTGTCAAACTTTGTCGAGGGTTTGCATTAAGGAAAATTGTGATGTGGACATGTTTTGTGGATCAAAACTCCTATGTGATACGGAGTGGTTGTATGGGTTCAGTTTAGTTTTTGTTTAGACATACAGCATGGAAACGGGCCCTTCAGCCCACAGAATCCATCAATCTCCCGTTCACACTAGTTCTATGTTCTCCCATTTTCTCATCCACTCCCTACGAACTAAGGGCAATTTACAGAGGGCCAAACAACCTACAAACCCGCACGTCCTTGGGATGTGGGAGGAGACCGATGCACCTGGAGTAAACCCATGTGGTCACAGGGAGAACATGCAAACTCTGTACAGGCAGCACCTGAGGTCAGGATTGAACCCGGGTTTGATCTGGCGCTGTGAGGCAGCAGCTCTACCAGCTGCACAACTAGGCCGTTAATGTGATACAGGTGGAGCGGGTCTCTCGGTGGAAAAGACTGTAACGCCTGCAAGGGATGGTACAAATCTAATATCATGTATACTTGCAAGACAGAAACCAGAACATCTTGTAATCATTGCCATCCCTATGTTTTATAGTAAAACACTCTTGCACGTCCCTGCACTAGATTTGATAACGTGCTGTTAACGGACTATGTGATCGATGTAAGACACACATGCTGGAGTCAGACCGGTGTAGATGGAGCTTCTCGGTTGCCATGGGCAAGTTAGGCTGAAGGCTCGATTTCTGTGCAGTATGACTCTCTCAACTCTTGGATTTCCGCATTGTGGAACTGGAGGATGTTAGTGATTGGAAGGGGTGAGGTCTCAAAAGGGATTTGGTTGCAGAGAAGAGAAAAATGGCAAAGTCGCAGCAGTGCCAGACCCAAAGCCACTGTTTCCAGTGGCGAGCGACCAGCAATATTAATTTCCAGTTATCTTGCACAATAACATAGGAAAAACTCCACCCTCTCCCAAGGCACTGTACGGGAGGGATGTCAAAGTAGGACTGACATTGAGATATATAAGGAAATAGCAGGGCACAAGGAACTGCAGATGCTGGAATCTTGAGCAAAATGCAAAGTGCTGGAGGAACCCAGGAGGGAATGGACCAGTGACTCTTCTTCGGACTGATTGTAGCAGGTGGGAAAAAGGTGGAAAATAGAGCTCGTGAGCCATAGGAGTGGAATCGGGCCATTTGGCCCATCGAGTCTGCTCCACCAATTGATCATGGCTGATCTATCTTTCCCTCTCAGCCCCATTCTCCTGCCTTCTCCCCGTAACCTTTCAGAAGTGGGAACAAGACAAAGCCTGGCATGTGATAGGTGGTTACAGGGTGGGGATGGGGTGGTTGATTCTATAACCAACCCTATTGTGGACATTGGTCTCTGGAACTGTTACAAACAATGCTGCAAAACTACATACCACGCTCGGTCTCTTTCATATACCTTTTTGATTTGAGATTGATTGTACAGTATTATCTGGTTTGAGTGAATAGCAAGCTAAACAAATCTCTTCACTGTATCGAAGTACATTGGACAGTAATAAACCTAAACTTACATTGGCAGATGGCTGGAGTAAGTGACAAAGGCTAGAGGTGAAAAGGAGACAAAAGGGAGTCAGTTAAGGAGAGAAGAAGAGGAGCGAAATGTGAATACAGAGGGACGGACATAGTCGGAAAAGGACAAGGAGGAGGGGAACTAAAATCTTGTCTGGGCTAGGTTTTTGAGGCGGCAAAGTGGCGCATCGGTAGAGGTGTTGCCTTACAGCACCAGAGACCCAAGTTTGATCCTGACTACGGGTGCTATCTATATGGAGTTTGTACATTCTCCCTGTGACCGCATGGATTTTCATCAGCTGCACCAGTTTCCTCCCACACTCTAAAGACGTACAGGTTTGTAGGTATATTGGCCCTCTGTAAATTAGCCTTAATTTAGTTTAAAGATACAGTGTGTAAACATGCCCTTCAACCCACCAATTATGCACCAACCAGCGATTACCCTGTACACTAGTACTATCCTAAACACTAGGGACAATTTATAATTTACGGATGCCAATTAGCCTACAAAACTGCTCGTTTTTGTAGTGTGGGACCCAGAGAAATCACACGCACGCAGGGAGAAGGTACATACTCCGCACAGCCAGCACCCATAGCTAAGTTCAAACCCGGGTCGCTGGCACTGTGGGGCAACAACTTTATCACTGTGCCACTCTGTGTGGGGAGTGGATGAGGAAGTGGGATGACATAGCAAAAACAAATGTCGACTGTCCCTAATGTGTAATATAGTGCTAGTGCATAGGACGATCACTGGTCGGTGTGGACTCGGTGGGTGGGTTGAAGGGCCAGTTTCCGCGCAGTATCTCTAAAGTCTAAAGAAGGAGAGCAAGGTGCAAAGATACACAAGGACGATTCCAGGCCTCGGGATCGTGGCAGCTGAATGCAAGGCTTTCTGTAATGGGGTAACTGACTTGGGTCTGATCAAACGCTCAGAATTGGAATAACAACACGGCTGGAGGCAGAGAGGGATTTGAAAATCCTCTATCCAGGAGTGTGCTGAAGTGAATGAGACTAGAGGGTTGGTGTTGTGGGTTGGTGTTGTGAGACATTGTGGAATAAGATGGTGCCAGATTGTGGTGACACGTTGTATGCTGGTTCCTGAGGTGGATCTACTAACATCCGCTACAACCATCCCTCTCTATTAAATCCCCTTTTCACCTTTTAAATTTAGTTGTTCCCTTTGCTCTATCTATTGTCCTTGTGTTGGACTTGATTGTATATCTGTATTGTATTATCTGATTTGCTGGCGAATAGACCTATGCCAGCTTTTCACTGTACCTCGGTACATGTGATAATAACTGTGGTACAGCGGGTGGAGCCTCTGCTTCACAGCGCCAGACACCCCGGGCTCGATCCTGACCTCTGGTGCTGCCTGTGTGTGCGGTTTGCATGTTCCCCCTGTGACCGCAAGGGCTTCCTCCAGGTGCTCCGGTTTCCTCCCACACTCCGAAGACGTGCAGGATTGTGGGTTAATTGGCTGCTGTAAAATGTTCCTAGTGTGTAGGATAGAACTAGTGTATAGGTGATTACCACCTCCACATCCTTGTAATGAGTCAACCAGAACAGTACAAAATACTCCAAATGCGGCACGACCTATAAAGCTGCATCATGATTTCCTGACACTTGTACTCAACACCTTAACCTATGAAAACAAGCATACCATATGTAGAAACAAGGAACTGCAGATGCTGGTTTATGCCAAAGATTGACACGTTCCAGTGGAAAATGTAATGTTGGGAATTGATGCACTGTAAAGACAGGCTGGACTTGAAAGAAGATAAAATGCTGGAGTAACTCAGTGGGTCAGGCAACATCTCTGGAGAAAAAGTATGTGACGCTTCAGGCGGGACCCTTCTTAGGACCTTATACCATAGAATACCATATGCCTCCTTTACCACTCTATTTACTTGCTCTCTTGAGTGTTCAGTGGGAAGAAATTCTGCACCTTCATTGTGTTACTGGGCAAGGCTGTTTAAGATGCTATTGAAAGCGGGGGATCAGAGGGATGTGGTGGTGAGATGGATTAGGTCTTATCAGCGTACAATTGACAATGGTGCCACGTTTCCTAAAGTTGCATGTAGATAGGATACCATATGACTGTAAGATTTATTGACTCTAGTGTAGATGGGGCATCGTGGTGCCTGTTTCTGTGCTGTATGACATTATTGCCTCTTAAGATTTACCGTCTCGAGAGTTGAGGCATCTTAGTTGGCAAGGACAGGTTGGGTCGGGGGACCTTTTTCCGTACTGTATGACATTATTGCCCCTTCACAACTTTTCTCGAAATGTCTTGAACATAAAAGTCACATGTTACCTCCAGCAAGCCTCCCGTGGGAGTGGAGTCAATTGTCAGAACTGAGGGGGAGGTGGTGAACTGAGAACAGACAGAGCTCCAAGAACCAAGACCACACGAGGGCCTGGAGCCAAACACGGGCAAGTATGACTAGCCTAGATTAGGGCAAGTTGGCCAGCATAGACAATTTTAACTGGGTGCATCACAACATGAGTTGGTAACGGCTCCATCCAAAATCGCAAGAAATTGCAGAGAATTATGGACGCAGGCCAGCCCTTCACACAAGCCAATCTCTCTTCCGTTGAGTCTATCTAGACTTCATGCTGCCTCGGCAGGGCCAGGAGCATAGTCAAGGACCAGTCTCACCCGGGTCACTCTCTCTTCTCCCCTCTCCCTTCAGTGAAAATGCACAAGTCCAGATTCAGGGACAGGTTTTTCCCAGCTGTTATCAGGCAACAGAACCATCCTATCACCAACCAGAGAGCGGTCTTGACGTACTATCTACCTCATTGGAGACCTTTGAACTAATTCTTTAATTTTTGGACTAATTCTATACTATAATTATTTAATCGGATTCTACTGGACTTTATCTTGCACTGAATGTTATTTCCTGTACACTGTGGAAATAGATTGTTATTATTTCTAGTCTTTCCGCTGAGTGGATAGTACGCAATAAAAAGCTTTTCACTGTATCTCGGAACACGTGACAATAATAAACTAAACTGGGAGAGAAGCAGAGTTAATGTTTCATGTTAATGACACTTCATCATTGATCTATGATGGGTCTTTGAGTGAAACGTTAACTCTGATCCTCTTTCCGCAGATGCTGCCCGATCTGTTGGATGTTCCCAGCATTTCCTGTCTGCAACATTAACATGAATTAGCATCATATAGTGTGGAAACAGGCCCTTCAGCCCAATTTGCCCACTCCGACCAACATGTCCCATTTGTACTAGTCTCACCTGCCTGCGTTTGGCCCATATCCCCGTCCTATCCATTTGCACTTGTATGGATCCATGTGGGGAAATGTGTCACTGGAATTCTCGCTGTGACCTATGTGTCAGCTTGGCTGAGCTGGTGGAACTGTGGCTCACTGAGACTTGAACTCGAGTCACATGTTCTAATCCAGACCACGCTCACACAATTAAAGACTCCCGTCTATCAGCTGGCTGTGCCGTTTAATGAGTTTTTGGCCCGACACATCACGGCACAGGACGGAGTTACTAAACGAATAGTCTCTGTTCGGAGGTCAAAGGGTGGCCAGTAAAAAAATAATAAATTGTATTTGAGAGGCATGCTGAGAGAGAGAGAGAGAGAGAGAGAGAGAGAGAGAGAGAGAGAGAGAGAGAGAGAGAGAGAGAGAGAGAGAGAGAGAGAGAGAGAGAGAGAGAGAGAGAGAGAGAGAGAGAGAGAGAGAGAGAGAGAGAGAGAGAGAGAGAGAGAGAGAGAGAGAGAGAGAGAGAGAGAGAGAGAGAGAGAGAGAGAGAGAGAGAGAGAGAGAGAGAGAGAGAGAGAGAGAGAGAGAGAGAGAGAGAGATTAGAGGGAGTTTGATGGAGATGGATTTGAGGGAGGAAGACAGTGAGGAGACGGGTTGAGTGAGGGGGCTTTCATTGGGTTTTTTGCACCAAATCAGAACAATGGAATTCTTACTTGCAACATGAAGGCTGAGTGTACAGAGATTTCTCTCTCTCTGTAAGAAATGTTCCTGACTGAATTATTTTAACACTTCCCACCTGCTGAATGAAAATCATTCATTTAAAAAAAAACAGCTTTTGGAATGGTGATGCGTGTAAAATAAAATGCAGCGTTTCTGGAGCGGTGGCAGCTGTTTGTGAAGTTCTAGAGTAATTCTGTCGGGGAACTGTGTGGTGTGGAGTTAGTTGGCGATCCATGACTGGCAGATCCTGGAATGTTCTGGTCACCGGCACAGAATCAAAAGTCATGCAGTGAGAGTGTTGTGTTGGAATTTGAATGAAGTTTTTTTACATGGCCGGCATCGAGACTGAAGAAATAGGTCAGAAGGGAAAGTTTTTGATGTAGATGTGCGGGGCAAAGCTGCTGTTCAGACCTCTGTGTGGTGAAGGACCCCGACCCGAAATATCGCCTGTCCACTACCTCCACAGATGCTGAATTCCTCCCGGTGATAGATAGACACAAAATGCTGAACCAACCAGCCCTGAAACTCACCCGAACCAGACTGTGTCTATAATTTGATGTTTACTTTATAATTTAATGCGTGCACTTTATAATTCAATGTGAAATTTCTGCGTGGGTTTTCTCCGAGATCTTCGGTTTCCTCCCACACTCCAAAGACGTACAGATTTGTAAGTTAATTGACTTGATTAATTGGCTTGATAAAAATGTTAGATTGTCCAAGTTGGCGATATGCAGAGTGCTGCCCTGCCGACCACAACATTCAGAAGGACTGACTGACTGACTAACTCAGTGGGTCAGGCAGCATCTCTGGAGGAAAGTAACAGGTGAAGTGTTGGGTCAGGACCCTTCTTCTGCAGTTCCTTCCTCGTTGTACTGCTGAGTTCCTCCAGCACTTTATGTTTTGGTTCCTATTCGGCTTGTACTCACTGGAATTTAGGAGATTGAGGGGGGATCTTTCAGAAACTTCCAAAATTCTTAAGGTGTTGGACAACCTAGATGCAGGAAGATTGTTGGGGGAGTCCAGAACAAGGGGTCACAGTCTAAGGATAAGGGGGAATTCCTTTAGGACCGAGATGCGGAAAACATTCTTTACACAGAGAGTGGTGAGTTTTTGGCCTTGAAGGTCGTTGAGGCCAGTTCATTGGCTATATTCAAGAGGGAGTTGGATGTGGCTCTTGTGGCTAAAGGGACCTATTCTATGTTTCTATTCTAGCATCTGCAGTTACTCATGTCTACTGTTTGGGGAAACATAGAAACATAGAAAATAGATGCAGGAGGAGGCCATTCGGCCCTTCAAGCCAGCACCGCCCTTCATTGTGATCATGGCTGATCGTCCCCTATCAATAACCCGTGCCTGCCTTCTCCCAATATCCCTTGACTCCACTAGCCCCTAGAGCTCTATCTAACTCTCTCTTAAATCCGACAGTGACGTTCTTAATCTTCGGGGATTTTAGGGACAGTTGGTGGTAACTCTCAATTTACTCTGAGGGTTCTGCTATGTTCATTTTCTTTTAGATTTTTTCGGGATACAATGTGGAAACAGGCACTTCAGATCACCGAGTCCGCACCGACCAGTACACTAACACTATCCTCTACACTACTTTTCAATTTTACCAAAGCCAATGAACCCACAAACATGCACAACTTTGGAACGTGGGAGGAAACTGGAGCGGTTACAGGGCAAACGTACAAACTCCGTATAGACAGCAACCATAGTCAGGATTGAACTCGGATCTCTGGTGCTGTAAGGCAGCAACTCTACCGCTGCACCACTTGTCCCTGAAGTACAGAGTGTGGTTATCACTGTTACTCAGACGGCCATTAGTTTGTGCTGGGATGAGCTGGTTGGGTCTTGGTCTTTGAGCATTGTTTATCTCATCGTGCTGCCCTATTCCTCAGGGCAGCCCAGCGGTGCAGAGGGTAGAGCTGCTGCCTCGCAGCACAGGAGACCCCGGTTCGATTCTGACCTTGCGTGCTGTCTGTGTGTGTGGAGTTTGCGCATTCACCCTATAACCACGAGTTTCCTCGGGGTGCTCTAGTATCCTGCCACATTCCAAAGATGAGCTGGTTTGCCGATTAATTGGCCCTCTGTAAATTGCCCTGGTGTGTGAGGAGAGGATGCAAAAGTGGGATAACACCAGTGTGAATGGGTGATTGATTGTCAGTGTGGACTGGTGAGGCTGGTAGATCAGTTATGACCAAACCGCATTACAGAGACACTGGGGTCCGATTAAATTTCAAATATCTTGATCACTGTCACGCCACCATGAGAACCTTCTGGAGACAAATCTGTTGCTTGTTCTGAATGTCTTCAAAATGGCGGCACTTTACATCATCCCAGGGTCATTTACGTTTATCAGTGTCACGTGCTGAGGTACAGTGAGAAGCTTTGTGTTCCATGCTATTCAAACAGATCGGCAAAGGGGAAGATACAGATTGCAGAATATAGCTCTCAGCATTGAAGCCCACTGGTTCCATAGACAACGTACAATGTTCAATGGTGGAGAGGTGAATCAGACAGTGCCGTAGCTTATGGAAGGACTGTTCACAAGCCTGATAACAGAGGGGAAGATGTATATTTTATATAAATGCATGACTCTATTTTGACGTGGATCCTTGCACTGTGTATATTTATTCTCAGTGATAGTGTATGTTAGCAATGATGTAGCACCTCTTGGTTAGATGTGCATGGAAATATGATGCATGGCCATTGCTCAATGAAGTTGAATTATTGATCTGGTGACAGCGAGTGAAATATATTCTGCAGAAATCATTTGCAGTAAAACTTGTTAACATGGGGGATTAAAACATAGACAGTAAAGCACAGGAACAGTTCCTGTGCTGTACGTTCTCCCTGTGACTGCATGGGTTTCCTCTGGGTGCTCCAGTTTCCTCCTACAATTCAAAGACGTGCGTGTTTGTAGGTTAATTGGCCCTCTGTAAATTGTCCCTGGTGTGAATGGGAAACTGGGATAACATGGAACTGGTGTGAACGGGTGATCGCGGATCGACATGTACTCGGTTGGCTGTACATCTTTAGAGTGTGGGAAGACCAAAGATCAGGTCACGGGGTTTTCTCTTGGAGAAAACCAAAGATCAGGTCACGGGGAGAGCGTACAAACTCCGTACAGGCAGCTCCCGTAGTCGGGATCGAACCCGCGTCTCCAGCGCTGCATTCGCTGTAAGGCAGCAACTCTACCGCTATGCCACCGTGACTGCCCAAGAACGTGCAAACTCCATACAGACAGCACCCCTAGTCAGGATGAAGCTCTGATCTCTGGCACTGTGAGGCAGAGGCTCTACCACTGCACCACTGTGCTGCCCTGAAAATAGCAAAGAGATTGTGACCAACAGGGTTCGTTCATTATTCCAGTAAATATGGCCACGGCTGCCCACAGATCTATTATAGTGCAGGGGTGACGTCAGGGGGCTGTCTTTGCCTAAGCCTTGAATCCCAATGTACACAACGTGCAGTCCTTTTCTATTTGCGGTTTGTATACTTTAGTAATTGCTCTTTTCCTTGGGTTTGGTGTGTCTGCCTTTCTTTCTAATTGAGTTCAGCATCTGACGGGCTGGGACCCGTTGGACTCTCTCAGCGTTAAGTCTGCTTGCTGAGCCTTCAAGGTCAGGAAACTCTCTGGGTTCATTTCCAGTTCCTGTCGGCCGGTGTGTTTAATTCAATTGCGGATTATCGAGAGTTGTGGATGTAGCCCAGTTTCCTCACACAGACCAGACTCCCCACCAACGACTCCATCTACACTTCACACTGCCTTGGGAAAGCAGCCGACATAATCAAGGACCACTCACAACCTGGTCAGTCCCTCTTCTCTCCTCTCCCGTCGTGCAAAAGATATAAAAGCTTGAAAGTAAAACACCACCAGATTCAGGACTAGCTTCTTCCCCACTATCAGGCCACTGAACAGTCATTCACTGAGCTAGCGTGTAGTCCCAATCCTCCAACCTATCTTACTGGGATATTTTTACTTGTTGCCTGGAACTGTATTGCTACAATGCTGAAAATTACTTTCTGCATTCTGGTATTTTCTCTTTGCCTGTTGCAGTTTATTGATTGATTGAAAGATTCAGGGTGGAAACAGGCCCTTCGGCCCTACCGGATCCATGCTGTCCATCAATCTCCCGTTCACACTAGTTATGTTATCCCTCTTTCTCATCCACTCCCTACACACTAGTGGTCAATTTACAGTGGGGCCTACCAACCTGCAAACCTGCACGTCTTTGGGATGTGGGAGGAAATCCACACTGTCACAGGGGGAACTATCACACAGACTCCACACAGACAGCACCAAAGGACGGGATTGAACCTGGGTCTCTGACACTGCGGGGCAGCAACTCCACCAGCTACGCCACTGTGTTGCCCTAAAAGTCTCGCAAATTAAATAATATTTTATTTTCTCACACTTCCCTCCAAAGTGGATAACATCACGTTTCACACACTTATTGCTTCTTACCAACTAGATGTGCCTGCTCTATGCCGTTAAATGCAAATCCATCAATGTGTAAGACTGGGTTTCAATGGTGGGTACAGGCCTGACCTTGTATAATGTTTGAGTTGTACTGATGGATACAGATCTGATGTGTAGGAAGGAATTGCAGATGCTGGTTTACACTGAAGACAGACACAGAATGCTGGAGTAACTCAGCAGCTATGGTGGCATCTCTGGAGTAAAGGAACAGGTGATGTTTTGGTTTGAGACCCTTGTCTGGCTGGGTATTTGAGTTGAGTCCTTTCTTCAGACTGAATAAGGGTCTTAACTCGAGACATCACTTATTTATTTTCCCCAGAGATGCTGCCTGACCCGCTGAGTTACTCCAGCATTTTGTGTTTATCTTTGGGTACAGATCTGAGGCCGTATACATGGGGGTGAATGCCTTGGGCTGTAGCGATGTGGTGAGCCACCTCTGAGACTGGTATAGAGCAAGTAGCTTAGAGTGGTGCAAGAGTGGTATGTATGTACACAGTGACTGATCCCTGAATGTGCAACGGATGATGAAACGCACGGCTGATGAGTGATTGCAGCAACTTTTATACCTTGCCACACATTCCATCTACGTTTGCCTGAGGGAGTAGGGAGTTCACAGGCACTCAGTGGCATGGAGCCAGCTAGCAGGTGATTTCCACTGAAGAGGATTCCAGCCCTGTCTGCCTGCGTGGAGGTGGGGCAGGAATCCCGGCTTCGATCCTGACTACGGGTGCTGGCAGTATGGAGTTTGCACGTTCTCCATGTGATGCCGTGGGTTTTCTCCCACATCCCAAAGACGTGCAGGTTTGTAGGTTAATTGGCTTCTGTAAATTATAAATTGTCCCCGGTGTATTGGATAGTGCTAGTATACAGGGTGATGGCTGGTCGGCGCAGACTCGGTGGGCCGAAGGGCCTGTTTCGTGCTGTAATTCTAAGTCGAATAAGAACTTTTTTTGTTGCGTGCTTCCCAGTCAGCGGAAAAACTATACAGGAATACAATTAAGCTGCCCATTGTGTACAGGTTGAAGGGTATAACGTTTAGTGCAAGGTAAAGTCTGATTAAAGATAGCCCAAGGGTCTTCAATGAGGTAGATGGGAGGTCTGGACCACTCTCTAGTTGGTGATAGGAAAGTTCAGTTGCCTGATAACTGCTGGGGAAAAAAACTGGCCCTGAATCTAGAGGTGTGCGTTTTCACACTTCTGTACCTCTTGCTGTCGTGACTCTGATCAACATTGTAAGTTGCCCCTCCTGATCTCCATCCCTCTCAAGATATTCCCTTCACCGACCCCTCATCCCTCCCCACTCTCTGCAGCACAACCTCTATTGGAGTTTTAACTTCTCCCAGTTCCGATTGACCCACAATGTTTAACTGTTTGTCCCTCCATCTGGACCTCCTGGTATTTCTAGCATTTTCCATGCTTCGGAGAGAGTTGCAACAAAACCATTCACTGCTTCAGGAAGCTCGAAACGCGATTATGGGGACTGGTTAGGGCAGTGATTACGTTATTCAACAACGTTGACTGCGTCATCCACATCCGTTGATGGAGAAAACAAAAAATGTACTTAAAATGTAGACATTACGATGGTGTAGCAGCCAATTTACACAGCAAGATCTCGCAGGCTCAGCGGTGCAGCTGATAGAACTGCTGCCTCTCAGCGCCAGTGCCCTGGGTTTGATCCTGACCTCGGGTGCTCTGTGTGACTGTTTGCACCTTCTCCCCTCTCTCTCATTCACCTCCCTGTGACCACATGGGTTTCCTCCACTTTCCTCAAACTTCCCAAAGACGTGCAGGTTTGTGCATTAATTGGCCCTCTGTGAATCATCCCTAGCATGCAGGCAGTGGATGAGAAAGTGGGATAACACAGAATGGGTGATCGATGGTCGATGTGGACTCAGTGGGCCGAATGGCCTGTTACCATGCTGTATCTTTTTTTAACTAAAACAATCAGCTACTAGCCCAACAGACAGTGAATTACAGAAAAGCCTTGCCCAACCGTTTTGCTTTGCTTTTTACTTATTGTTTTCTCTACTCCTCAGTATTGTGCCATAGTTCACATCTTCCATGGCTGATCTGCTCTTCAGTGCTGTTTATCTAGCTCTGCTATTAACCACATGCCATTCAATGCTATGAGCCGGCACACAGATCTAACCTCCTCTGTCTAGTATAGGAGTAAAGAGGTTCTTCTGCAGTTGTGTAGGGCTCTGGTAAGTACACATCTGGAGTATTGTGTTCAGTTTTGGTCTCCTAATTTGAGGAAGGATATCCTTGTGATTGAGGCAGTGCAGCGTAGGTTCATAAGACTGATCCCTGGGATGGCGGGACTGTCATATGAGGAAAGATTGAAAAGACTTGTAGTCACTGGAGTTTAGAAAGATGAGGGGGATCTTATAGAAACTTATAAAAGATAGATGCAGGAAAAATGTTCCCAATGTTGGGCGAGTCCAGAACCAGGGGCCACAGTCTTAGAATAAAGGGGAGGCCATTTAAGAGTGAGGTGAGGAAAACGTTTTCACCCAAAGAGTTGTGAATTTGTGGAATTCGCAGCCACAGAGGGCCGTGGAGGCCAAATCACTGGATGGATTTAAGAGCGAGTTAGATAGAGCTCTAGGGGCTGGTGGAGTGGGCAGATGTGTGGCAGATGCAGTATAATATAGATAAATGTGAGGTTATCCACTTTGGCGGCAAAAACAAGGGGGCAGATTATTATCTGAATGGGGTTAGGTTAGGTAAGGGGGAGGTGCAGCGAGACCTGGGCGTCCTCGTACACCAGTCACTGAAAGTTGGCTTACATGTACAGCAGGCAGTGAAGAAAGCTAATGGGAATGTTGGCCTTCATAACAAGAGGATTTCAGTACAGGAGTAAAGAGTTCTTCTGCAGTGTATAGGGCTCTGGTAAGACCCACAATCTGGATATATTGTGTACAGTTTTGGTCTCCTAATAGTTGAGAAAGGACATCCTAGTGATTGAGGCAGTGCAGCGTAGGTTCACGAGATTGATCCCTGGGATGGCGGGACTGTTATATGAGGAAGGATTGAAAAGATTAGGCTTGTATTCGCTTGAGTTTAGAAGGATGAGGGGGGATCTTATAGAAACATATAAAATTATAAAAGGACTGGACTTGCTAGATGCAGAAAAAATGTTCCCAATGTTGGGCGAGTCCAGAACCAGGGGCCACAGTCTTAGAATAAAGGATAGGTCATATAAGACTGAGGTGAGAAAAAACATTTTTCACCCAGAGAGTTGTGAACTTATGGAATTCCCTTCCACAGAGGGCAGTGGAGGCCAAGTCACTGGATGGATTTAAGAGCGGGTTAGATAGAGCTATAGGGGTTAGTGGAGTCAAGGGATATGGGGAGAAGGCAGGCACGGGTTATTGATTAGGGACGATCAGCCATGATCACAATGAATGGCGGTGCTGGCTCGAAGGGCCGAATGGCCTCCTCCTGCACCTATTTTCTATGTATCTATGTCTCGACGGCTCCGTGGCAGCTTGACATTGGTTCAACACTCCAGATTAGTACTCCCCCACGCTTCTTGTAGCTGGAGCTAGCCTTTTGTGTGTATTTCATTTGTAACTGCAACACTGTAACATTATATTCTGCACTCTTGTTATTTTTCTCGTTGCACTACCTGTTGTACTTGTGTATGGCCTGCTTTAGACTTTTTAGACTTTAGAGATAAATTGATTTTGTCCATTTGTTGAAAAACACAGAAACAAAAACAATCACTCTTTTTAGATTTTTACTTTTCGAGATTCGGTGTGGAAACAGGTCCTTTGACCCACCGAGTCCATGCCAACCAGCGATCTCCCTGTATACCAGCACTGTCCTGCACACTAGGGGCAATTTGTAGCAGGCAATTAACCTACAATCCTGCACGTTATAAAGTGATGCAGTGTTGAATCAGGCCCTTTGGCCCAACTTGCCCAAACCGGCCAACATAGCCACACTAGTCCCACCTGCCTGCGCTTGGGTCCATATCCCTCCAAACCTGTCCTATCCATGTACCTGTCTAACTGTTTCTTCCACATTGGGAAAGTCCCAGCGTCAACTACCTCCTCTGGCAGCTTGTTCCAGACACCCATCGTCTTTGCGATATGGGAGGAAACCAGAGCACCCGGAGAAACCTATGTGGTCACAGGGAGAATGTACAAACTCTCCCTGTCAGACAGTGCCCTTAGTCAAGATCGAATTGGGGTTTCTGGTGCTGTGAGGCAGCAGCTCTGCCTGCTGCCGCCCTGATTATGCTCGTATTTAGTATGTTTTGACTGGATAGCATGCAAACAAAGTTTTTACTGTATCTCAATCTCAGCACACGTGGCAAAAATAAACAATACCGACATATCTTAATTACAATGTTGTTATTTGGAGAGGAAACGAGAATGGGGTGACGTATAGGGATGTATCTCCCAGTTTAGAAACGGTCAGGATTGATTTTGGTTAATATTCGTGGATTAGTTTTAGGTTTGTATAGGTAGCAATACCAAAGGTAAACACAAAATGCTGGAGTAACTCAGCCGGTCAGGCAGCATACTGCGGGTCAAGCATGCTGCCTAACCCGCTGAGTTACTCCAGCATTTTGTGTCTATCTTTAGTTTTATGTTTATTATTGTCAGTGTGCACCAAGGTACAGTGAAAAGCTGTCCAAATAGATTGGGTATTACTATACGTACATATAATCAAGCAAACCCCAAGTACAATAGGTAGAGCTAAGGGGAAGATACAGAGTGCAGAGTATAGTTCTCAGCATTGTAGCGCACCAGTTCCAGAAACCAAGTCCAATGCCTGCAAAGGGGTAGCTTATGGAAGGACTGTTCAGAAACCTGATAAAAAGAAGGGAGGAAGCTGTTCCTGAGTCTGATAGAGCGCTCTTTCAAGCTTCTCTGCAGGGGTGGTGAAATGTTCTTGGGGACGTACGTGTCCAATGGCTCTGTTCCGTTTCCCCCTCCTCCCCCAGAGATGTGGGACAGATGCTCTGTGGCATTGTTGACCCTGGGGAGAGATGCAGCCTTTTAAAGTCTAGACGCAAATGGTGTGGGCTGTGTGTTTTCCCCTTTGCCTCGGAGGCTTTCTATTGATATGCATGATGGATCTGTAGTCATTTGGCTGACTTATTGTGATGGCAGATGGTGTGGGGCTGATGTACACTCCACACTCTGATTACTGAATGCTGTTCTTCAGGCAGGTCACTCCTGCCCTTGCTCCCACAATGCAGGTTTGGGTTCAGGATTGCTTATTGTCACGTGTGCCGAGAGACAATGAAAAGCGTTGTTTTGCATGCCAGCCAAACAGATCATATATACCATACATAGATGCAATCACATCAAACTCATGTACAATAGATAGAGCAAAGGAAAGATACAGAGTGCAGAATAGTTCTCAGCATTGCAGCACATCAGTTCTATAGACAAAGTCCAATGTCCGCAATGGGGTAGAGGTGATTGGGACAGTACCCTAGCTTATGGAAGGACCGTTCAGAAGCCTGATAACAGAGGGGAAGAATCTGTACTTGAGTCTGGTGGTGCGCACTTTCAAGCTTCTGTACCTTCTGCCGGACAGGTGCAGGGAGTGGAAGGAATGACTGGGGTGGCTGCTTGAAATGTAGATTGAGTAAATGGTGGGGATTCTGGTCAGAGTGATAGACTGGGTTACATCCACAACTCCACAACTCTCTGCTATTCTCTGCGGTCTTGGGCTGAGCTGTTCCTAAACCAGACTGTGATGCAACCTGACATTATACTTTATACGGTGCGACTGCAGAAGTTTATAAAAGTCACTGCAGATGTGCCAAGTTTCCTCAGTCTGTTGAACAAGGACCAGCCTGTTCATATGTTAATCATCTGAATGCTGATGATAATGTATCCTACAAGCTGATCTCTACCCTGTGAACTAAGTTGGGATATCTTATAGAGGTGTGCAGGATCATGAGAGGAATAGATCGGGTCAATACACAGTTTTTTTCCCACACAGTAGGGGAATTGAAAACCAGAGGACTTGCAGAGATGCAAGTGTCCCGGATCGCCGTATTTTGTCCCGGCGAAATAACCTTTTTACGGTGTTCCGGCAGCCAAAACATGCTGTTACGGAACACCGCCGGTGTTCCTCCCGTGGTGAACGCCGGCGCCATGTGTCCCCGGTTTGCCAGCCCGGCAGCTCGCAGCCGGCCCGCGCGATCAGCGGCACTTTGCCGGGGAGTCCGCGCCTGCGCAGTTGGGGAGGGTTGCCGGGCCCCAGTGGCCGCGCGTGCACAGTGGGGGAGGTTGCCATTTCGAGCCATGCCAGCCCGGCCCAGAGCCCGGGCGGCGCCGGCCCGCGCGATCAGACTTTCTTTCCGCCAGCCTCCGCTCGCGGCAGCCCCATCACCGGGCCTCCCCCCCACCCCACCCCCCACCAGTGCGCAGGCGCAGACCCGCCGGCAACCTTGCCAAGTGCACATGTGCCGCACACCCCGCCGGCAGCCCGCGGATCTGCACCAGTGCGCAGGCGCATAGCCGCCGGCAACAACCCCAAGTGAGTAGTTACGGAGAGAATGCATTAACCCCATTTGTTAGACAAATGGGTTGAATGTTACTGTGAACTAAATTTAGGGTTGAGAACCAGAGGACTTGGGTTTAAGGTAAGGGGGAAAAGATTTAATAGAATACCATAAGGGTAACTTTTTTTACACAAAGGTTAGTGAGTGCATGGAACAAGCTGCCAGAGGAGGCCGGTACTATCATAACGTTTAAGTGACATTTAGACAGGTACATGGATAGGGTAGGTTTAGAAGGATATGTGCCAAGCAGGTGGGACTGGTGTACTTGGTCGCCAAGGGCAAGTTGGAACGAAGGGCCTGTTTTTACGCTGTACGACTCTATGAATGTAAATGGATCAGGGGCAAAACACAAAGTGCTGGAGTAACTCAGCGGGTCAGGTGGCATCTCTGAGGAACATGGATAGGCGACATTTTGAGTCAGGACCCTTTTTTGGGTTGATTGTGGTCGGAGGGAGAAAGCTGGAAGAGAGGTGGGGACAGAACAAGCGTGGCAAGTGATAGGTGGATACATGCAAGGGGTGGGCGAGGGGGGGCGTTGGATTGGCAGATGGGTGGCATAAGTGACAAGGGGTAGAGAGAAAGAGAGTCAAATGGGTGTCAGATAAGGCGAGAAGAGGAGTGAAATGTAAAGTCATAGATGGAAGGGATGGCAGGACGTTCGGGGTGGTTGGCAGAACGGAATGGATCGGGAATAGTACACAGCCAGCTTCCACTCATTGGCTGATCATCAACCAAAATTAGAGGGTATTAACTTTACACAGAGGTTGGAAAAAATGTGCTTTCTCTGGTTGAGAATAGACCTGATGACAGTATATAAAATTCTGAAAGGTATGGATAGGGTAGACAGTCAGAAACTTTTTCCCCCGGGTAGCTTTAAGGTGAAAGGGGCAAAGTTGAAAGGAGATGAGTGGGATGGGGTTTTTACACAGAGGGCGGCGGGTGCCTGGAACGCATTGCCAAGGGTGGTGGTGGTGGAAGCAGATACGATAGTGGCGTTAAAGAGGCTTTTAGATAGGCACATGAATATGCAGGGAATGGAGGGATATGGATCACGTGTAGGCAGAAATTAGTTTAACTAATAAGCATATTAGCATATTCAGCACGGACATTGTGCGCTGAAGGGCCTGTTGCTGTGCTGTACTGTTCTATGTTCTAATGTGTCCACTTTCCTGTCCAAACCCCACAACCTGTGATAGACACAAAGTGTTGGAGTAAACACTTCAGCAGGTCATGCAGCATCTCTGGAGAAAATGGACATGTGGTGTTTCAGGCAGGAATCATCTTCAGTCGGAAGAAGGGTTTCGACCCGAAACATCATCTGTCCATGTTCTCCAGAGATGCTGCCTGGCCCGCTGAGTTGCTCCAGCATTTTGGGTCTATCTTTGGTATAAACCAGCATCTGCAGTTCATTTTTATTACGACATATTGTGATCTCCTTGCGGAGATGTGAATTAATTAGTGTGTATCCGAAGCCCTGTTGCCGATAGAATCCAATGAATGGTGACCATCTGGGGCATTTCCTTTTGCCTTCATTTCATTCCAATCTGAAGCTTTATCCCAAGACACTTGCCTAGTTCTGAGGTCACCAACAGAGGAAATAACATTTTGTAATCTGCCCATTTAAGCCTTCAAGAATTAATCAAATAAAAGGCCAATTAACTTGGAATGTGGAACTCACTGTTGTTTGAGGTGGCCTTCGGGTGAAACGTACATGAGCTCGAGGGAAAGGGGTGAGTTGACGGATGAGCCAAAGGGCTTGGGTTAGCTTTGGGTGGAGTATAAATGCTGGTTTGACCTGTTCTAGGCTATAAATTAAATGTAATCGAATAGGTTAAATCAACAAAGTGTTGGAAATGCTCAACAGGTTAGTCATCATCTGTGGAGAGCCCTAAAATGATAACCAATTCGTGTTGTTTATTGCGATGGGAATTGGATACAAAAGCCGGGAGCTTGTACTACAGGGCATTGGTGGGACCACATCTGGAATAGACCACTGTGTACATTACTGGTCTCCTGGTATAAGGAAGGATGTTAGTCAATTGAAAGCTTTTAACTTTTGTTACTTTAGCTGTTTCCCTGAACCCCTCAGTTCCTATTAAATCTTTCCCCCCTCACCTTAAATCTGTGTCCTCTGGTTCTTGATTCCCCTACTCTGGGACTTTACTGGACTATATCTTGCACTGAATGTTATTCTCTTTAACTTGTACCTGCACACATTGCATGGCTTGATTGTAACCATCTACAGTCTTTCTGCTGACTGGATAGCGGGCAACAACAGGCTTTTCACTCTGCATTGGTACACGTGACACTACACTAAACGACACAACACTAAACAACACTGCATTGCCCTACACTACAGTCTACTGTACTGCGCGACACTACGCTATACTGAACTAAACTGCGTTACATGATACTACACTACACTAAACTAGTCCACGCTACACTACACTAAACTGCACTGCATTATACACTGAAAGCCAGTTGGAGTCATGTTGCAGGGAGCTGTGGTCTGTGGTGAAGTCCTGATTGGGGCTGTGATTTTACCACAGCTTCCTGTCTTGGTATCTCGCCCTCCACCACTTCCTGTCTTCTGCATGTTGCCAGGCAACTGAGGAAGGTTTCTCCCTTCCTGAAAGGCAGTCTTAATCAGAATAACACTGTTGGTGCTCTGGTTGTGTTGGCTTTAATTGATGCTTGACTGGCAGTCAGGAGTGTATGGAAAGGTCAGGACATTAAATGGGAACACATGGGAGTTTCCTCAATTAGTCCCCGTTTCATTTTGCGCTCGGCTTAATGAGACTGTTTTGCTGATTTACATTTTATTACATTGGAGCGCTGTGCAGTCATTTTGAGTGATCTTTCCAACACTGCAACAAGGCACAAAGGGCAGCAGAAAATAATGAAACTGTTTGACCAATCTTTCTTGAAGAAATATCAAAGAAATTTAAATTTCGGCACACTGGCGCAGCAGGTAGAGCTGCTGCCTGACAACACCAGAGACCGGTGTTCGATCATGACCACAGATGCTGACTGTGTCCTTGTGACCATGTGGGTTTTCTCTGGGTTCTCAGGTTTCCTCCCACATTGCAAAAATGTGTGAGTTTGTAGGTTAGACACAAAGTGCTGGAGTAACTCAGCGGGTCAGGCAACATATGTGCAGAAAAGGAATAGGTGACGCTTTGGGTCGAGACCCTTTTTCAGACTGAGAGCCAGGGGAGAGGGAATCTTACAGGGATGAAAATGTAAAAGAACAAGTGAATGATAGGTATGAAATGAACATGTAATTCAAAACCAGCAAAGATGATCAAGGAAATGTGGAGCCCACAATGGTCCATTGTTGGCTGCGGGAAAGGTGATAATGAGGTGATACGAACTGTGAAACTAAGCCAGACGACAGTGAAACTAGTAGGACAAATAGGGTGGGGGAG
The DNA here is from genome assembly GCA_035221665.1 of Okamejei kenojei. NCBI lineage: Eukaryota > Metazoa > Chordata > Chondrichthyes > Rajiformes > Rajidae > Okamejei > Okamejei kenojei. The sequence continues at coordinate 41,554,319 of CM069144.1, forward strand.
GGACGGAGAATGAGGGAATGCAAGGGTTACTTGACATTAGAGAAAGCAATATTCATACCAAAGATCCTATAGCAAGCAAGATCGTCCACTTGACGAAAAAGACGTAGTACGGTCATGGGCAGATTCATGGGTAGATTTCGGCCCCATTTCCGTAACCGGCTTCCATCTCCGCCATCTTTGTCCACTATAAGCCGGTTACAGAAACATCCACGGCTGGGACGCCAGGGTAATGTTGCGGGGAGATTTGCAATATATTTTTATGTAATGTTGCCCCTTGTCAGGGCCTTGTGTCCGAAATAAAGTTTATCATTATATATACAAATCTGGAGAAATATATATGTGTGTGTGTTATATGATTATATACATCTATATCACATTCATATATGTGTGTAGACAAAAGTGCTAGAGAAACTCAGCGTGTGCGGGTTCGATTTTCCGTCAAATGCAGTTCTTTCTTAAACATATATGTGTGTTCTTTCCTACACAATCTAATCAGTTGTATGGTCGCTGAATAAAACCATCCTTAAGTTATACATCGTTTTTTAGTCTAGCTCAACACAAATTTTATTTTGTTAAATACTTCATTTAGATAACCCCACCATTACAGACAGATCTCATTTCACTCTCTGGCTATTGGTAAGACCAGACACATTTTATTGTTGAAAAACAATTCCATAGACATAAAAAAACATTACGGAACATTCCAAGATTCCAAGAGCAGAGCAACTGGAATCTTCATATTGCTATTATTTTTTACAAATACCGCAGTTGTGAACTGTGTGATAAGATGAATTACAGAGTAATACAACAATCAACTCAAACTCAAACACAGCACATGTGCCATTTAAAAAGAAAAGTTTAAAAAAAGAACATAAAAAAAAGACAATTAACAGAATCATAATTTATTAACATATTAATCTTTAACAAAATTTAACAGAATTATGAATGAACAGAATTATGAATCTAACCCTATATCACACACACAAGCTGTTCCCCCGCAACGCCGAGAGAGATTTACAAAGTCGGGTTCGGGTTACTGAAATGGATGAAAAAGCTCCCACGTTCCGCTCTGTTGCGTACTACACGTCAGCCCATTGCATTTAGCAGGAATGGTCTACCTTGCTCAGCTATAGGATCTTTGATTCATACCACTTGATTAATTGACCTTATTCAATTGCCTCTGATGTGCAGGGGAGTGGATGAGAATGTGTGATAACGTAGAATTAGTCTGAACATAGAATTAGTCTGGTCAGTGTAGGCCGAAGGGCCTGTTTCTGTGCTGTATCTTTCAATCAACGCATTAATGTAATGCATCTTTTAAATGCACTGATTTGGCTGTGAGATTTGCTTTGGTGCTCCAGGAAGTCTAAATGTGTCCCCATATCCTTACAGGGTGGTGAAGGAAGAGATATCTGATGACAATGCCAAGTTGCCCTGCTTCAATGGTCGTGTGGTATCATGGGTGAGTAGTTTTTTGCCTCCGATTTTAATTGGCTTTCGGCAAGTACAGAGAAACACGCCATTCAATTCACGCCAGTCGCCACTTTGTACTCCAGATGACTCTTCTACCAGCCTCGTTCTTAGGTGTGAACGTCATATTTATCCTGCTCCAGTCTTCATGATGCTATGGCCAAGCAAGCACACCAAAGCCTCTGCTTCCTCAGAAGCCTAAAGGAATTTGGTAGACCTCCAATAACTCTCCTCAACTTCTGCAGATATATCACGGAAAGCGTCCTGTTAGTGTCCATCTGTACTGCACAGTAGTGCAGCTGGTGGAGCTGCTGCCGCACGTAGCCAGGGACCTGGCTTCGATCCCGAACTTGGGTGCTGTCAGAGTTTGCATGTTCTCCCTGTGACCGCACGGGTGCTCCGGTTTCCTCTCGCATCCCAAAGACGTGTAGGTTTGTAGACTAATTGGCCCTCTGTAAATTGCCCCAGTCTGTAGGGAGTGGATGAGAAAATGGGATGACATGGAGCTAGTTTGAACGGGTGACCAATGGTCGGTCTGCACTCGGTGAGCCGACTCTCTGTGATACAGCGGGGGAACAGGCCCTCAGCCCCATTGAGTCCATGCCTACCAGCGATCACCCATATTCTACTTCTATCCTACACCATAGGTTCAACTTACAGATACAAATTAGCCTGCAAACCTGCATGTTTTTGGTGTGTGGGAGAAGTCTGGAGCACCTGGAGAAAACCCACGCAGTCGCAGGGAAAACGTACAAACGTACAAACTCCGTACAGGCAGCACCCGTAGTCAGGATCGAATCCGGGTCTCTAACACTGTAAGGCAGCAACCCCACCACTGTTCCACACTGTTCGATTAGCTTTGGGGAAAGAGAACACGGAGCTTTAAAGAGGCAGAATAGGGTCAGTGTATTCCTGATGCTGGCTTAAAGTTTACTACACGCATCTGACTTGAATCTAGATCAAACAACACTGCTCCACTGCACTTTGCCCAGGGCTAACAGATTGCAATCTCGCAGACTGGACGGGTTGGTAGTGGGAGGATGAATTCAATAAATATCTACAGCTCCTAACATTGGGAGAGAGAAAGAGTGATTCACCAGCTAGTTTCTGAATCTATAAACTGAAGGCTAATCTTCAAATGCCAGGTATCCAAAACAAAGACAAATAGCTGGAACATGAGATGAAGCTGTAGTGTTGATTTTGCCACCTGATCCCCATGCAATATTTGCGCATTATTTTGCCTCATCAGCTTGGAATGTTCCTTTATATATCTCTAGTTTGGCCCAAGCCTGTTCAATTCCAGTAACCACTTCTCTATATTTCTCTAAACGAAGGAAGCCATTTGGCTCCTCGATCCTATGTCTGTTTACAGATTAATTAAATTCATGAGGGGATGGACATCCATGAGGCGCTTACCAGCTTCTGCCTCACCCCGTCACCTCTTTATACTGTCTATTCCACCCCTCTACTTTTCCTGACCACGTGATTCACGGCTGAGCTACAGGGAGAGGTTGGGCAGGCTAGGACTGTATTCCTTGGAGCGCAGGAGGCTGAGGGGTGATGTTATAGAGGTGTATAAAATCGTGAGGGGAATTGATAGGTGAATGCACAGTCTTTTACCCAGGGCAGAGAAATCAAGAACCAGAGGCCATAGGTTTAAGGTGAGAAGGGAAAGATTTAATAGGAGCCTGTGGGACAACTTTTTCACTTGGAAGGGCGGTGGGTATATGGAATGAGCACCCAGAGGCGAGCAGAGACATGGATCTGCAGCTTCTGGTTTACCGAGGAAAGACACAAAATGCTGAAGTAACTCAGCGGGTCCGGCACCATTTTGGGAGGATTTTACAGGTCGCGAACCTGCTTCAGACTTCTTCGGACTGCCAGAGGAGGTAGTTAAGGCAGGTACAATAATTGCATTTAAAAGACATTTGGACAGGTACATGGATAGGAAAGGTTTAGAGGAATACAGGCCAATCATGGGCAGGTGGGACTAGCTTAGATGAGGGTCTTATTTGGCAGGGACGAGCTGGGCCAAAGGATCTGATTCCATGCTATGCAACACTAGGACCCAAAACATCGTCTCTCCATTCACCTCCACCGACGCTGCTTGACCGGCTGAGTTCCTCCAGTACTTTGTGTTTTACATCCCCATCTGGGGAGAGATGGCCATCTGGCCTTCTCGTGTGCTGAATCGTTGGATGATTTATACCGTGTGCCTTCGACAAACATCTGCTGACAACTTGAGTTTTTGTTCAGATATACTTGCTTACCTCCCGCCCAGTAATGCCTCACACTTAAAATTCCCGTCCTTGTTTTCCAACCCCCTTTGTGCTAGTTTCCTCCCTTCCTATTCATTCCTCAGAGTTCACTCAGCTTCTCCCAACTTCTGCCTATTCCTGATGTTACATTAGTGGGCATGTCTTTGGCAGATTAGATCTTGATGGGTTTTTTTTGTCAATCTAAATCTCAATGCCTTTTTCCCCCCCGTCAAGTAGAGGAGAAGGGAAGTCATTGTGCAGCTTTATAAGACGTTGGTTCGGTCACGTTTGCAGTATTGTGTGCACTTCCGGTAATGGTAGAGTTGCTGCCTCACAGCGCCAGAGAACCGGGTTTGATCCTGACTATGGGTGCTGGCTCTACAGAGTTTGTACGTTCTCCCTGTGACCGCATTTGTTTCCTCTGAGTGCATCGGTTTCCTTCCACACTCCAAAGACGTGCAGTTGTGTAGGTTAATTGGCTTTGGTAAATTTATAAATTGTCCCTATTGTGTAGGATAGTGCTAGTGTACGGGGATCGCTGTTCAGCGCAAACTTCGTGGGTTAAAGGCCCTGTTTCTGCTTTGTGTATATTAATCAGAAGAGATTTACCAAAAGGAGATTTTCGCCGAACACCTCCGCTCGGTTCGCAATAACCAACTTGATCACCCGGTGGCTCAGCACTTCAACTCCCTCCCATTCCGAATCCGACCTTTCAGTCCTCAGCCTCCTCCATGGCCAGAGTGAGGACCACCGTAAATTGGAGGAGCAGCACCTCATATTTCGCTTGGGCAGTTTGCACCCTAGCGATATGAACATTGGCTTCTCTAATTTCAGGTAGTCCTTACTTTGTCCTCCCCTTCTCAGCTCCCCCTCAGCCCACTGGCTCCTCCTCTTCCTTTCTTCTTCCCCCCCGCCCCCCCACCCTCACATCAGTCTGAAGAAGGGATTCGGCCTGAAAAGTTGCCTATTTCCTTTGCTCCATAGATGCTGCCTCACCCGCTGAGTTTCTCCAGCATTTTTGTCTACCTGTGATTTACCAAAATGCTGCCTGAATTCAAGGGTGATATGATATGATATGATATGATATAGCTTTATTTATCCCAGGAGGGAAATTGATCTTAGCTATATTTAGCTATAAAAAAATTTGGGCAAACTTTGAGACCTTATACAGTGGCTTGCAAACGTATTCATACCTCTTGAACTTTTCCACATTTTGTCACGTTACAACCACAAACGTAAATGTATTTTATTGGGATTTTATGTGCAAGACCAACACAAAGTGGTGCATAATTGTGAAGTGGAAGGAAAATGATCCATGGTTTCCAAATTTTATTACAAATAAAAAACTGAAAAGTGTGGCATGCAAAAGTATTCAGCCCTCCTGAGTCAATACTTTGTAGAACCACCTTTCGCTGCAATTACAGCTGCAAGTCTTTTGGGGTATGTCTCTACCAGCTTTGCACATCTAGAGACTGAAAATTTTGCCCATTCTTCTTTGCAAAACAGCTCAAGCTCAGTCAGATTGGATGGAGAGCGTCTGTGAACAGCAATTTTCAAGTCTTGCCAGGGATTCTCAATTGGATTTAGGTCTGGACTGACTAGGCCATTCTAACACATGAATATGCTTTGATCTAAACCATTCTATTGTAGCTCTGGCTGTATGTTTAGGGTCGTTGTCCTGCTGAAAGGTGAACCTCCACCCCAGTATCAAGTTTTTTGCAGACTCTAACAGGTTTTTTTCCAAGATTGGCTCCATCCATCTTCCCATCAACTCTGACCAGCTTCCCTGTCCCTGCTGAAGAAAAACATCCCCACAGCATGATGCTGCCACCACCATGTTTCACAGTGGGGATGGTGTGTTCAGGGTGATGTGTAGTGTTAGTTTTCCACAACACATAGCGTTTTGCAGTTAGGCAAAAAACTTCAATTTTGGTCTCATCAGACCAGAGCACCTTCCTCCACATGTTTGCTGTGTCCCCCACATGGCTTGTGGCAAACTACAAACAGGACTTCTTATGGCTTTGTTTCAACAATGGCTTTCATCTTGCCACTCTTCCATAAAGGCCCAATTTGTGGAATGCACGACTAATAGTTGTCATGTGGACAGATTCTCCCACCTGAGCTGTGGATCTCTGCAGCTCCTCCAGAGTTACCATGGGCCTCTTGGCTGCTTCTATGATCAATGCTCTCCTTGCCCGGCCTGTCAGTTTAGGTGCACGGCCATGTCTTGGTAGATTTGCAGTTGTGCTATACTCTTTCCATTTTTGGATGATGGATTGAACAGTGCCCCATGAGATGTTCAAAGCTTGGGATATTTTTTTTATTACCTAACCCTGCTTTAAACTGCTCCACAACTTTATCCCTGACCTGTCTGGTGTGTTCCTTGGGCTTCATGATGCTGTTTGTTCACTAATGTTCTCTTACAAACCTCTGAGGCCTTCACAGAACAGCTGTATTTATACTGAGATTAGATTACACACAAGTGGACTCTATTTACTAATTAGGTGACTTCTGAAGGCAATTGGTTGCACTGGATTTTATTTAGTGGTATCAGAGTAAAGGAGGCTGAATACTTTTGCACACCACACTTTTCAGTTTTTTATTTGTAAAAGAAATTTGAAAACGATGTATCATTTTCCTTCCACTTCACAATTATGCGCCACTTTGTGTTGGTCTATCACATAAAATCCCAATAAAATACCTTTACGTTTGTGGTTGTAACGTGACAAAATGTGGAAAAGTTCAAGAGGTATGAAAACTTTTGCAAGCCACTGTAGAAGTATATAAAATTATCAGAGGCATCGAGAGGATAGTCAGTCAGAATCTTGCTCCAATATTGTTTTTTTTGAATTTATTGAACTCTTTTTGTTTTTTTTAATTATATATTGGAGCACTGCGCGTACAGATCTGTTATGCTGCTGCAAGTTTGAATTTCACTGTTCCGTTTGGGTACATATGATAATTAAACACTGTTTAATCTTTTTCCAAGGGTGGAACTATCAACAACGAGAGGGCATAGCTTTAATGTCGGAGGGGAAAGTTTAAAGGAGATGTGCAGGAGAGATATTTCACACAGAGGTTGTAAATTATTTTTACAGAGTGTTTGGGGTACCTGGAACGTACTGCCAGGGGTAGTGGTGGAAGCAGATATTATAGTGGTTTTTAAGAGGCTTTTAGATAGATGCATGAATATGCAAGGAATGGGGGGGATAAAGATCACGCACAGTGAGAGGTGATTAGCTCAACTTGGTGTCATGTTCAGCATGGTTGTTGTGGGCCGAAGGGCCTGTCCCTGTTCTGTACAGTTATACGACCATTTGGAGTTCCAGGATCCTAACCATTTTAATACTCCTTCCCATATTGACATTTCAGCCCTGGGCCTCCACCACTGAAAAAGTGAGGGCACTTGCAAATTGGACGAACAGCATCTCATATTCTGCTTGGGTACTTAGCTTACAAGCTAATGGCATGAACATTGAGGTCTACAATCTAGGCTACCTCCCTCCCCCCCCCCCCCCCCCCCCACCTTGTCCTTCTCATTTACCCTGATCCACCCCTTTCTTTCCCCCAATCCTGTCCCTCTCATCCAGTTCCTTTCCCCACTTCTGCTCATCGTCCACCCCTCCCTATCTCGGAGTGGCGCAGTGGTAGAGCTCCTGCCTCACAGCGCCAGAGACCCAGGTTCAATCCTGACTACGGGTGCTGCCTTTACGGAGTTTGTACGTTCTCCCTGTGACCACGTGGGTTGTATCCGGTTGCTCTGGTTTCCTCCCACGATCCAAAGACGCCCAGGCTTATGGGTTAATTGGCTTCGGTAAAAATTGTAAATTGTTCCTAGTGTGTAGGCTGGACAGTGCTAGTGTTAGTATGGGGTGATTGCTGGACGGTACGGAGTCTGTGGGCAGAAGGGCCTGCTTTAGTGCTGTACTGTTCTAAATTCATTGTGATCTTGTTGAAGGTTGAGAGATGGGATGTGCTCAGAGGTTAATTGCTGGTTTGTCTTGCTCCGTTTCAGCTGGTGTCAGCTGAGGGTTCCCACTCCGACTCCGGATCCATGTGCACGGATAACCAGTCGGATCTGCCTCCCCCCATCGAGAGGACGGGGGGAATCGGAGACTCCAGACCCCCCTCATTCCAGTAAGTACATCGGTGGGTGGGCTCTGTGTTTACAAGCCAATCTGCGGCGTCCAGCATGGGATCATTGGCTACTTACCCTCTTGTCCCAGCCTCCAGTGAGATTGTGGCAGACTCTTGACTGAATCTACCGATCTGCCTGCTTTTACACTGGTCAACAAAAATATATTGATCCCAGGTTTCGAATCAATAATTGCTCCAGTGGCCATTCCTTGTATCTCGATCATTCCATCGGTCATAGCCATTTGCAGAAAATATTACCCTATTGCTGCCACTTTGTATGTGTTTCCAATGTTCACTGCAGAAAGCATAGAGCCAGGAAACGGGCCGTTCAGCCCAACCTATGCATGCTGACCAAGATTCCCCATCTAAACTCGTCTCATTTGCTCGTGATTGGCCCATATCCCTCCTATTCATGTACATATGCAAATGTCTATTATAGTGCCTGCCTCAACTATCTCTTCTTCCATATACCCACCATTGTCTCAGAGGGAAACAAGTACATGGATAGGATAGGTTTAATGGGATATAGGCCAAACATGGGTGGATAAAAGAGGTGTGTAAGATCATGAGGGGAATAGATAGGGTGAATACACACTTTTACACAGAGTAGGCGAATCAAGAACCAAGGTTTAAGGTGAGAGGGGCAAGATTTAATAGGAACCTGAGTGGAAACCTTTTGGCTTAGTGGCTTTATGGAATGAGCTTCCAGTGGAGGGAGTCAAGACATATACAATATCAGCATTTAAAAGACATATGGACAGATACTTGGGTTGGAAAGGTTTAGAGGGACATGGGCCAAATGCGGCAAATGGGACTTGCTGCATTTGGGCCAAAGAGTCTGTTGCCGTGCTGTATAAGGGCAGGGACGGCAGAAGATGAAAGCAGGCGGGCAAGAGCCGTAACAATGGTGCCCATCCTCTTTCTGCCTGACCCGCTGAGTTACTCCAACATTTTGTGTCTATCTTCAGCATAAACCAGCATCAGCAGTTCCTTTCTACACAATCAATGTTCATACCGTTTGATTAGCAGATGGTTGGACAAAGGCTGTTTACACTGTTGGTCATTCATGCTCTTGCTTTGAGCCTTGGCTGCCTTCTGTGATTCAATCTAACCAAAGCTGAACTTTACTAACAAAATCTGTTCATCTTCAGCTTGAATACTTCAGTTAGCCCCTAGAATCCACAGCATTTTGGGGGTGCAGGGGTGAAGGAGAGAGAGGGAAGTCCCAAGTCCCAGCTGGGTGGACATTTCTGGCCTTGTTTTGTTCGGACCTTCTCTATCTTTCAGTCTGAAGAAGGGTTCTGAGCCGAAACGTCACCCATTTCTTTTCCCAAGAGATGCTGCCTGACCCGCTGAGTTACTCTGTCATTTCATGTCTTATCTTCGGAAATGACTGCTGTTTTTCAAAGGTCAGAGAATGGGACGGTGTCAACTCGTAATCCACCCCGTTCCTGGGACACTGTAATTGTGAGCTTGGCTCCAGGAATTCACCGCACTGCTTGCTGGCTAGTGTACACCTCTCATTATTGGATTAGTCTGAGCGTGGATCTGCTGTAGGAGATGCATGGTGCCCGAGTCCCAAAGCCTACACTTATCGGACTGTGTTACTGATCAAGCTGCCTATCTGCACAACTGGGGGAGGGGGCACTGAAACCAATGGCTCCTGGGGTCAGGGACTGAAAAAAAGAGCGAGCGTGTGGTCCCTGAAGCCCCCTCTCAATTCTGTGAGATCAAATCCAATCATATGCCTGAAAGGTAATAAATCAAAACACACAAAATGCTGGAATAACTCAGTGGTTCAGGCAACATGTTGTGTTAAAGAAGGAACTGCAGATGCTGGAGAATCGAGGATACACAAAAGGCTGGAGAAACTCAGCGGGTGCAGCAGCATCTAAGGAGCGAAGGAGATAGGCGACGTTTCGGGTCGAGACCCTTCTTCAGACTGGTCAGGGATCAGGGAAACGAGAGATATAGACGGTGATGTGGAGAGATAAAGAACAATGAATATGCAAAAAAGTATCAATGATACTTTCAGGCAGCATCCCTGGAGAACATGGACACACCCTTCAGACTCTGCAGAAAGGTCCAGATCCGAAAGGTCTCACTGTTCCCACCCCAGATGCTGCCTGAGTCGCTGAGTTCCTCCAACGCTTTGTGTTTTGATCAAGATTCCAGCATCTGCAGTTCCTTGTGTCATCCACAGAAGGCTGTGGAAGCCATGTCATTGGGTATTTGAGGAAGGGTCTTTACCTGAAAACATCACCTATCCATGTTCTCCAGTGATGCTGCCTGGCCTGCTGGGTTACTTCAGCACTTTGTTTCTTGTCTTAGCCAGAGTATTGTGTAGGATTCCTGCCACGACAATACAGGAGAGATGTGATTGCATTAGAGAGTGTTCACGGGTGATTTATGAAGCTGTTACTAGCACCGGAAAATCTATTGCTGTGAAAGGAAAAAAAGAGATATTCTGGGCTGTTTTTTTTAAAGACAATTGATGTGTGAGAATTGACGAGAGGCTAAAATAGATTCAGCATAGATTGGAAATGGAATTCTCCAATATTGGGTAACCCCCCTCCCTCCCTCCCATGGGGCCCACCTGGATTTGCACCTATTTCCCTCTTCCATTCCCTTTCCACCTAGATTCCTTCCTCTAGCTTCATAATTTACAACTCTACAATCCTTTGTGTCACGCCTTCTCTCTCTTCATCTCTGGCCTTTGTCCAAACATTTTCCCATCAAACCCCCCTCGCCTGTTCCTCTCTTACATGCCACGCTTTGACCTGCCCATGCCCCCTCAGTCCATCTCGACCCGAAACGTCACCTACCTCTCCTCCAGAGTTGCTGCCTGGCCCACTGAGTTACTCCTGCACTTTGTCATTTTTTGTAAGCCAGCATCTGCAGTTCCTTGTGTACACATCTTCTTCTTGCGTATGGTGTGCACAGCCTAAAGTTGTAGGTCAACTTGTTAACGAAGGAACTGCAGATGCTGGAGAATCGAGGGTACACAAAAAGCTAGAGAAGCTCAGCGGGTGCAGCAGCATCTAAGGAGCGAAGAAGGGTCTTGACCCGAAACGTCGCCTATCTCCTTCGCTCCTTAGATGCTGCTGCACCCGCTGAATTTCTCCAGCTTTTTGTGTACCCTTGTAGGTCAACTTGTTCTATTTGATCTATTTGTGCATGTCGGGTTGATTGCATTAGTCGAAACAGGGTGGACCACGTGAAGGTTGCAATCTCCCACCCCTGTGCACACATGATAATGCTAGATACAATAATACATATAATGATGAATGCAAAACAGCAGCACGGAACAAATATTGTAGTGCAAATTTCCCTTACATTTGGACAAGTTTCAGTGTCTGAGATGACTTGATAAAAGCTCACAACATTATGAGAGGCATAGATAGATAGCCTTGTTCCCAGGATGGAAATGTCAAATACCAGAGGGTATAACTTTAAGGAGAGAGAGGTGGAATGTTTAAAGGAGATTTATGAGGCTGGTGGGTGCCTGGAATGTGTTGTCAGGGGAGATGGTAGAAGCTGATATGACATCAATTCTTGAGAGTCATATAGATGGTATACAAACCAGCAGGGAATGGAGGGATATGGATCATGTGCAGGCAGATGGGACTAGATTTAGGTTTATTATTGTCACGTACTGAGGTACAGTGAAACATTTTGTTTTGCATGCTATCCAAACAGATCTGATATACCGTACATAGATACAATCACATCAAAATACAAGAGGCAGAGCAAAGGGGAAGGTACAGAGTGCACAACGTAGTTCTCAGCATTGTAGCGCATCAGTTCCAGAGACAAAGTCCAATGTCCGCAATGGGGTTTCAGACAGTACCCTAGATTATGGAAGGACCGTTCAGGAGCCTGATAACGGAGAGGAAGGAAGCTGTTCCTGGGTCTGGCCCTCTAAAGAAAAGTAAAGAACTCAGCGGCTTCTTCAGAGTCACGACCCAAAATGTTGCCTATCCATTCCCTCCACGGATGCTGCCTGAGCCACTGAGTTTCTCCACCACTTTGTGTTTTGCTCACGATTCCACCATCCACTGTCTCTCATGTCTCCTACCTTTATACATCAATGTGTCAAATATATCCTCAGGAAGTACAGGGTGTAGGTTAGTGCACCCCACCCCCTGGCCACTGTACACCTATGACCTTGGATTGTCTTTTGAGGTTGGGTTGTATAACTGATATGCTGGCTCCCACCACCAGGGGTCAGTGAGTAGACATTTAATGTTTGGCTGGATCTGTTTGTGGACTCTGGGTTTGAGGCTTGGTTCGAAAGTAGTCTTTATTATTTTACTCTCACTCAGAATAGCATAATCTGCACTTCAACAGGCAGGAGTTCCTGCAATTTTGGCAATTGCTTCAAAGTCGCCCAAAGATAAACTTTGTGGTAGCACAGAGCTGTTGTCTTGCAGCGCCAGAGACCATGGTTCGATCCTGACTACTGGACCTGTCTGTATGGAGTCTGTACATTCTCCCTGTGATCGCATGGGTTTTCTCCAGGTGCTCCGGTTTCTCCCCGCATTCCAAAGACGTGCAGGTTTGTAGGTTAATTGACTTCTGTAAATTGCCCCTAATGTGTAGGATCATGGAGATATAGAAAATAGGTGCATGAGTTGGCCATTCCGTCCTTCCAGCCAGCACCGCCATTCAATATGACCATGGTTGATCATCCAGAATCAGTACTCTGTTCCTGCTTTCGCCCCATATCCCTTGATTCCATTAGCCCTAAGAGCTCTATCTCTCTCTCTCGAACGGGTTGCTCACTGGTCGGTGCGGACACAGTGGGCCAAAGGGCCTAATTAAAGCTGTATCTCTAAACTGAACTAAACTTTGAGGGGAATGAGTTTCACATTTCCTCCAAATGTACTTTATTACAACAGAGAAGGAGGCCATTTGGCCCCTTGGGTCCATGCTATACCAAACCCCATAACCCCTCCCTTTTGTTCCCTGTGTCCCGGTGGCATGAATTCTCCCTGGCTGATGGTGCGTGTCTGTTCATTTCCACGCAGTGCCAATGCAGTCGGGAGCCAGGACAACCTGGACAACGAGACGGAGACGGAGTCGGTGATCTCCTCGCGGAAGGAGAGGCTACGGCGGAAGGAAGGTCACGAGCACGGTGAGAGTTTGCAAGGGAGTGTGTGAGGAGCGAGGGAGAAGCTGCGGAGATGGCGATGAAAATGGTTGATCGTATCACCTTTGTACTGGTTTAGTTTCTTGTTGTCACATGTACTAAGAAATGCTTTTTTTGTTGCCTGCTATCCACAGTGATGTTTGGGGCAGGACCCTTCTTCATATCTGCTTCCTATAGATTTGACCTGGCTGTAGATTCAGAGGGAATGAAAGATACAGTAATGCGTCCTATATCTTCATAGATTCATAGATTCGTACAGCATGGAAACAGGCCCTTTGGCTCAACTTTGCCATGCTGGCCAAGATACCCATCGGCGCCAGTCCCATTAGTTATCAGTTGGTATATTAGTAATATTGTCACGTGTAATAAGGTATACTGCAAAGCTTTTGTTTGTATGGTATCCAGTCAAAGAAAAGACTATACATGAATACAGTCAAGCCAGCAACAGTGTACAGATATTGGATAAAGGGAATAACATTTAGTGCAAGGTTAAGTCCAGTAAAGTCTGATGAAAGATTGCCCAGCCTGTTGATTTCTGTTACTGTAGTCCACTGTGACCAGAACTGTTTACCGGACGTTATGTTGAATGTAGGTTCAATGAATTAATGAATAAGTTTATTGGCCACGTATGTACACATACAAGGAATTTGCCTTGGTGCTCAGCTCGCAAGTAACACGACTTACAGTAACAATTAAGAATGACGCATAAAACATTAATAATAAAACATCACATTTATAATAAAACATCACATTTGAATGAAATAAAATATCAGAGCAAAATGATGCTACAGACTTTTGGTTATTGAGTAGAGCTGGTACACGTGGAAAAAAAAGCAGTTTTTACATCTGGCTGTGGCAGCTTTGGCAGTCCAGAGTCACCTTCCAGAGGGAAGTGCTTCAAAGAGATTGTGGCCAGGGGACAGAGATGATCTTACCCACTCGCTTCCTGGAACTGCAGATGCTGATTTACAAAAAAATACACGAGCTGCTGGAGTAACACAGGAGAAGACCGGAGAATGGGGTTAGGAGGGAGATAGACTTGATGGGCCAAATGGCCTAATTCTGCTATCGCTTATGACCTATGATCTTATGACTGATCTCTAGTTGTTGGTAGGATGGTTCAGTTGTTTGATAACTGCTGGGAAGAACCTGTCCCTGAATCTGGAGGTGTGCGTTTTCACAATTCTATACCTTTTGCCCGAAGGGAGAAGAGGGAGTGACCACGGTGTGACTTGTCCTTGATTATGCTGGTGGCCTTGCCGAGGCTGCGTGAGGTGTAAATAGAGACAATGGAAGGAAGGTTGGTTTGTGTGATGGTCTGGGCTGCGTCCGCAATTCTCTGCAATTTCTTGTGGTCTTGGGTGGAGTTGTTACCAAACCATGTTGTGATGCATCCCGATAAAATGCTTTCTACGGTGCATTTGTAGAGATTGGTAAGAGTTGTTGGGGACAAGCCAAACCTCCTCAGCCGTCTAGGAAGTAGGCATTGATGTGCTTTCTTACCCGTTTCACATTCTGTATCATTATTGGATGTGTTGGCCTTGACTTGGTTATTGGATATTTAATGACAACTTTGGGTTGGTATTTACTGTGGAAAAGAATGTTGACAAAGTTCTGATCAAAGCTGAACTATTGAATGATTAGTTAACAGTGGGGTGACATTTGATAGGCACGATGTAAAGGCTAATGGCACATGATTTATGGACACCCCTACATACTAACCTCAAATTAAAAATTTGACCTACATGGTTCCTACGAACAGCGAAACCATCTTCTTCTCTGCTTTGTCACAGTGGTGCAGCAGGGAGAGCCACTGCCACACAGCGCCAGAGACCCAGGTTCGATCCTGACCTCGGATGCTGTCTGGGTGTGGACTTTGTCTGTTCCCCCTGTGACAGCATGGGTTTCCTCCGGGTGCTCCGGTTTCCTCCCACATCCCAGGTTTGTAGGTTCATTGGACCTCTGTAAATATCCCCTGATGTACAGGGAGTGGATGAGAAAGTAGGACAGCATGGACTTGGTATGAGCGGGTGATCGATGGTCGGTGTGGACAAGACATAAGTCACTGGTTCAGCCAGTGACAGGCCAAATATGATACCATGACATGTGTTCCATTCACTTTGGAGACTGATAAACCGACATTCTTTCTCAATGCTCAACCAGCTACAAACCCATGCTTTGCGTCTGTAATTTGTGATTTCTTGGCCTGCTCCCCTCCCCCCTCTAACTGTCTGCCCCCTCTCCCTCCTCCATTCAGACAGTGCTGTTGCCTCGTCTCAGCTCCCTGACCTCCCACCTTTCCCAGTCTGCTCGTAAATCACCCGGTGACTCCTTTCTGCAAAGGAGGAAATTCCAGAGAGGTGCAAGTTACTTTAGTTTAGAGATACAGCAAGGAAACAGCCCCTTCAGTCCACCGAATCCATGCCAACCAGTGATCCCCGCACATTAACACTATCCTACACACACTAGGGACAATTTACAATTTTACCAAAACTATTCAAGGAACAGAGCCCTAGATAGATCTCGATGGGTTTGTGAGGCTGGAGGTGATTATATCATCCAGAAACATTCAAGAAACAAGTTAGTGTGAACCATGAGGTAATCATTTTGAGCCAAAAGTTTTCATCTTTAGTTTTAGAGATACAGCACAGAATCAGGCCCTTCGGCCCACTGAGTCTGCGCTGACCAGCGATCACCCATAGATTGTCCCTAGCATGTAGGATAGAACTATGTTCAGAAGCTAAGTAACCTATAAACCCAAACGTCTTTGGAGTGTAGGATAAAACCAGAGCAGCCAGAAAAACCCCTCGCAATCACAGGGAGAACGTACAAACTCCACACAGACGGCACCTGCAGTCGGTATCAAACCCAGGTGTCTGGCTCTGTAAGACAACAGCTCTACCGCTATGCCACTGTGCCGCCATTAAAATGTAAATATCTCTGATAGGATCATCCACTACTGACTGGATTCAGTCAGCAGGCTCGACAATTAACTGCAGTATTTTCTTGACAACGGCAATGTCAAAGATAATCAGTGCTTCCACCATAAACACAGGTGCAAGCTTGCACCGGTTTGGCAGTGTTTGTGTTTTTAATTAGCCACGTGCAGCCTGCACGACAGCCCCAGAGCTCAGATGTATACACAGAATAAGCGCAGTTGTAGAGTCGATCCTGACCTCGGGCACTGTCTGTAGCAGATTGTGCATTCTCCCTGTGACCGTGTGGGTTTTCTCCAGGTGCTCCGGTTACTTCCCACATCCAAAGACGTGCAGGTTTGTAGGTTGATTGACTTTGGTAAAATTGTAATCTATATATTACTAAAACTCTCATCTTGACCACTTCCTGTCTGCGTTGTAATTAAATTTGCGCAAAAAACGATCCCCCATAGCGCTACGATTTTTCGCCACCTTACCATTCTCCTCTGCTGCAAGTCAAATAAGTTTTATTCAGATTGGTGAAATAGTACAAAAGTTATGAAGGTTTTAAGTAAGTAAGTAAGTTTATTGGCCAAGTATTCACATACAAGGAATTTGCCTTGGTGCTCCGCCCACAAGTAACAACATGACGTACAATGACAGTTACAAATGACTCCGAAAACACTAAACATTAATAATAATAAAACATTAATGATAAAACACCATTGATCAAGCATGTGAACCAACAAAATACCAGAACAAAGGGAGGCTACAGATTTTTGGCTGTGAGTAGAGCAACTACTCGTGGATAAAAACTGTTTTTATGTGTGGCTGTGGCGTCTTTGACAGTGTGGAGTCGTCTTCCAGAGGGAAGTGATTTAAAGAGTTTGTGGCCAGGGTGAGAGGGGTCAGAGATGATCTTGCCCGCCCGCTTCCTGGCCCTTGCAGTGTACAGTTCATCAATGGAGGGAAGGTTGCAGCCAATAATCTTCTCTGCTGATCGGACGATTTGCTGCAGCCTCCGGATGTCATGCTTGGTGGCTGAGCCCAACCAGACCATGATGGAGAAGGTGAGAACAGACTCTACGCTGGCCGTGTAGAATTGGACCATCATTGCCTGTGGCAGATTGTGCTTCCTCAGCTGCCGTAGGAAGTACATCCTCTGTTGTGCCTTTTTGACTGTGGAGTCGATGGCAGCCCCCCACTTAAGGTCCTTGGAGATGATGGTTCCCAGGAACTTAAAAGACTGCACAGAATATGACTGTGGTGTTGTTGATGGTGAGTGGGGTGAGGGGAGGGGGAGCTCTCCTAAAGTCTACAATCAATTCCACTGTCTTAAGAGCTCTAGGTTGTTGCTACGGCACCAGGACGCCAGCTGTGACACTTCCTGTCTGTAGGCAGATTCCTCCCCATCCTGGATCAGTTCAATCAGGGTTGTGTCGTCCGCAAACTTGAGAAGCTTGACAGAGGAGTCAGTGGAGGTGCAGTCATTGGTGTAGAAAGAGTAGAGGAGAGGAGAGAGTACGCAGCCTTGCGGTGCTCCTATACTGAGCGTTTGCGGGTCCGAGATGTGCTTTCCCAGCCTCACATGCTGCTTCCTGTCTGTCAAGAAGCTGATGATCCACTGACAGAGGGTCTTGAAGGTCTCCCCCCCCTCCCCCCATTGCTGTGTATATTTCCTATACATTTGCATTGAAAGGGCTGACTGGGCAATTGTGTTGCTGAACACCCACCCCTCAGTCTGCCGTGGCCTAAGTGATGTCCTGGATGCCAAACACTTTAACTCTCCTTTCCATTCCCACACGGACCTCTCTGTCCTGGGCCCCTCCACTGTCAGAGTGAGATGCAAATTGGAGGAACAGCACCTGCTATTTTGCTTGGGCGGCTTACAACCCAGCTGTATGAATATTGATTTCTCTAATTTCAAGTAAACCCCTGCATTTCCTCTCTTTCTCCCCCACTTTAGTCATCCTACTAGTTCCACTGTTCTCATTCCAGTGTCCCTCTTGTTATCACATCATCCCCAGACAACAATGGACCATTATGGGCTCTACCCTTCCATGATCATCTTTTGCCGGCTCCGATTTGTTCTGGCCTTTTTCTACCTCCAGTGTTCCCTCCCTGACTCTCAGTCTATGGAAGAGTTCCAATCCAAAATATCACCTGATCCTTTTCTCCAGAGATGCCACCAGACCCGCTGAGTTGCTCCAGCACTTTGTGTCTTTCTACACTGAATCTAAGATGTGCTGATGTATAGTAATAATTTTACTGAACTGAAGGCAACGGAATTTCACTGTACTTCAGTACATGGGACAATGAAGTATTATTGAGAGGACATGGGTTTAAGGTAAGAGGGGCAACCTTTTGCACTCAGAGGGTAGTGAGTGTATGGAACGTGCTGCGAGAGGAGGTAGTTGAGGCAGGTACAATGACAACATTTAAAAGATACTTGGTCAGGTACATGGATAGGATTCGTGAACATTGTATTTTCTCAATTCTGTTTGAACATTGGATTTTCTCAATTCTGTTTGAACATTGAATTTTCTCAATTCTGTTAACCCTTGCTGTCTCCTCCCCTTCCCACCTCTCCCTCAGCCCTCGGGCCCTGGCATTCCCTCTCTCTCTATCTCCCTCCCCCACCCTAGTCGCACTAGCTTCTCATTTTCACACCACAAACAGCTTACAAAGGCTTGTTCCCTTTATCATTGATACTTTTTTGCATATCTTTCATTCATTGTTCTTTATCTCTCCACATCACCATCTATATCTCTCGTTTCCCTGATCCCTGACCAGTCTGAAGAAGGGTCTCGACCCGAAACGTCGCCTATCTCCTTCGCTCCTTAGATGCTGCTGCACCCACTGAGTTTCTCCAGCCTTTTGTGTACCCTCGAGGGATATGAGGCAGGAGGGCGAATGGGACTAACATAGCGGGGGCGTCATGAACGAATTGGGCCATGGACCTTGTTTCCGTACTGTATGATTCATGACTGCGACATTTTTCCAATTCCCTTGGACCTAGAGAGAGTAGTGGAGGCTTGATCTATCACCACTGCCCATTCTGCACCACATTTTACATCATAACAGTTCAACCTGTTAAAAAATAGTCTCTCAGGAAAACACAAAGTGCCGGAGAAACTCAGCAGGTCAGGTAGCATCTGCGGGGGGAATGGATAGATGACATTTTGGGTTGGGGGCCCTCTTCAGACTGACGAAAAAACAATCCCTTCTTCCTTTCTGATTTCTAATTATATTGCCTACGTTTCCTCTAGTTTAGTTTAGTTTAGAGATACAGCATGCACACAGGCCCTTCGGCCCACCGAGTCCGTGCCGACCAGCGATCACCGCGCACAGTAGCACTATCCTACACACTAGGGATTATTTACAATTTTTAAGAAGCTAAATAACCTACACACCTGTACGTCTTTGGAATGTGGGAGGAAACCGGGGCACCCAGAGAAAACCCATGTGGTCACAGGGTGAACGTACAAACTCCGTACAGTCAGGATCGAACTCTGGTCTCTGGTGCTGTAAAGCAGTGACTATACAACTGCGCCACCACACTGCTTTCCTGCAGCATGGTGGCTCAGCCTTTCTGGCACTGGATGCAATTTTGTGCCACCAAACTTAGTCAAAACTAATCAAAGTATTACATTTTTGTGTAGCAATCTCTGCCAAAGCCTTCCCCGTAACAGAAACCTGAGAACTGAGCTATAAATCTCCTCTGTGTCAGTGCAGAAGACTACTTTAACTCCCTTGGGCATTGTGGAATTCTGCGATTGAAAATTGATCGTTATTGCAGTGAAGCTGGTGTAGAAATAATTTCCTTCAGAGAATGGACGGCCAACAATGTTTACCCAAGTCTGAAGAAGGATCCCGACCCGAAACATCGCCTGTCCATTCCCTCTGCAGATGTTGCCTGACCCGCTGAATTCCTCCCGCACTTTGTTTTTGCTACCCAAGTCAGACACTGAAAAGGAAATAACTATCTATACAACACTTCTCTTGACCTCAGAATGTCTGAAATTATCAAACATCTAATGTGGTACATCTGAATTATTATTGTTGTAGTGTAATACCTAGTACATAGAAAATAGGTGCAGGAGCAGGCCATTCGGCCCTTCGAGCCTGCACCACCATTCAATATGATCATGGCTGATCATCCAACTCAGTATCCTGTACCTGTCTTCTCTCCATACCGCCTGATCCCTTTAGCCACAAGGGCCACATCTAACTCCCTCTTAAATATAGCCAATGAACTGGCCTCAACTACCTTCTGTGGCAGAGAATTCCACAGATTCACCACTCTCTGTGTGAAAAATGTTTTTCTCATCTCAGTCCTAAAAGACTTCCCCCTTATCCTTAGACTGTGACCCCCTTGTTCTGGACTTCCCCAACATCGGGAACAATCTTCCTGCATCTAGCCTGTCCAACCCCTTAAGAATTTTGTAAGTTTCTATAAAATCCCCCTTCAATCTGCTAAATTCTAGCGAATACAGCACAGAAACTGGGGAATCAAGGTCCAGAGGGCATAGGTTTATGTTGAGAGGGACGAGGTTTAATAGGAATCTGAGGGGCAACCTTTTCACACAGAAGGTGGTGGTTTATGGAATGAGAGGAGGCATTTGAGGCAGGTACAATAACATTTAAAAGACATTTGGACAGGTAAATGGGTGGGAAAGGTTGAGATGACTATGGGCCAAATGCGGAGGGGGGGGGGGGGGGGGGGGGTGGGGAGGAGATTAGAGTAGATGGGACATTTTGGTTGACATGTATGAGTTGGACTGAAGGGCCTATTTTCATGTTGTATGACTCTCTCTGACTCTCTGTTATTTGTATCTTCCTCTGGCAAAACACAAATATATGACAGGGTTCCGTTGCTGGAAAGCAAATGCGGCCGTGATCTGTGTTCCCAATCGGCAGAAACGTATCGAATAGTGAAAGGCCCAAATTTATGTGGGTGTGGAGAGGATATTTCCTCTCGTGGGAGAGTCTGAGACCAGAGGTCATAGCCTCAGAATAAAAGGATGTTCCTTTAGGAAGATGAGGAGGAATTTCTTTAGTCAGAGTTGGTGAATCTGTGGAATTCATTGCTACAGAAGGCCATGGAGGCCAAGTCAATGGATACTTTTAAGGCATAGGTAGATAGATTCTTGATTAATAGAGGTGTCAGGGGTTATGGGGAGAAGGCAGGAGAATGGGATTAGGAGGGGAAGATCGATTAGCCATGATTGAATGGCAGAGTAGACCTGATAGGCTGAATGGCCTTATTCTGCTCCTATCACTTATGACCTTATGTAGCCTGCATCAGTAGGCAAGCCCGGTCCAGTCTCTCAAACGCTCATCCACATGTTCGGGCTGCACATAAGGTGGGCATTTGTACGCTGGGTTTGCAGTCTTAATTTCTATCCTAGTTAAGAGGTGAATAAGTCTTCATTTATCCTAGTTAACAGATAAACGGACAAAGGGTCTCGACCCGAAACTGTCACCCATTCCTTATCTTCAGCGATGCTGCCTGACCCGCTGAGTTACTCCAGCATTTTGTGTCTATCTTCGGTCTTCACTTATCCTGGTTAAGAGGTAAATGGGTCCTTATTTAACTTAGTAAAGCAGTTAGTAGGTCTTGTGTAGGAAGGAACTTCAGATGCTGGTTGAAACCAAAGATAGATGCAAAATAACTGAGTAACTCAGCGTCTTTGGAGAAAAGGAACAGATGATGTTTCGGGTTGGAACCCTTCTTCAGTAAATAGGTCTTAACATCCTAGTCAAGAGGAAATTGGGTCTTCACATCCTAGTTAAATAATAAATAGTTATTCACTTATCCCAGTTAAAAGGTAAATGGGTCTCCATTTATCCTAGTTAAGTAAATGGTACCTCATTTATCCTATTTAAGAGGTAAATATGTCTTCACATCCTAGTTAAGAGGTAAATGGGTCTTAACTTTGATCCTAGTTAAGCAATAGATGCCAGGAATATGCAAACGCGAGAGGTGAACAATCTTCAGGCCACCTCCAACGTGACCCCACCACTCGCCACATATTCCCATCTCCCCCCTGTCTGCTTTCCGCAAAGACCACTCCCTCCGTAACTCCCTTGTCAATTCTTCCCTTCCCTCCCGCACCATCCCCACCCCGGGCACTTTCCTAAGCAACCGTAAGAGATGCTACACTTGTCGCTTCACCTCCCCCCTCGACTCCATTCAAGGACCCAAGCAGTCGTTCCAAGTGCGACAGAGGTTCACCTGCATCTCCTCCAACCTCACCTACTGCATCCGCTGCTTTAGATGTCAGCTGCTCTACATCGGTGAGACCAAACGTAGGCTTGGCGATCGTTTCGCCGAACACCTCCGCTCGGTCTTAACTAACCTGACCTCCCAGTGGCTCAGCACTTCAACTCCCCCTCCCATTCCGTATCCGACCTCTCTGTCCTGGGCCTCCTCCATGGCCAGTGTGAGGACCATGGAAATTGGAGGAACAGCACCTCATATTCCGCTTGGGCAGTCTGCACCGTAGTGGCTTAAACATTGAATTTTCCCAATTCCGTTAACACTTGCTGTCTCCTCCCCTTCCTAGCACTCCCTCAGCTCACGGGCTCCTCCTCCTCCTTTTTCCTTTCTTTTTCCCCGACACCCCCCCCCCCCCCCCCCCCCCCCCACCCTCCATCAGTCTGAAGAAGGATTCCGGCCCGAAACATTGCCTATTTCCTTCGCTCCATAGACGCTGAATTTCTCCAGCACTTTTGTCTACCTTCGATTTTCCAGCATCTGCAGTTCCTTCTTAAACAAAAAATCTTCAGGCTCGGGATTCACAGCAGAAATATTAGGCTGCCATCATTGGGTAATCGCCCAGTAACAATTAATTAACACGCTACCTGTCGTGTAACACTCGTTACGTGATCTTGCTGTCAGTAATTCTCCCTGTGCGTTCAACTGTACATGTCCTCAGTCAGCAGAACAGGTGCCACCGAGCATTGGAAATGGTGGTTCTTGCCAGCAGAGTGTCCAACCTTTTTCAATGATTCATTTTCTCAAGGCATAGTTTAACTCCTTTGTTGCAGATATGTGTTTCAGCTATTTAGTCTGGTTTAGTTTAGTTTATTATTGTCACGTGTATAGAGGTACAGTGAAAAGCTTTTTGGTGCGTGCTATCCAGTCAGCAGGAAGACTGTACATGATTGCAATCAAGTTGTCCAAAGTGTACAGATACAGGATAAAGGGAATAATGTTTCATGCAAGATAAAGTCTGTCTGAAGGTTTCCAAAGAGGCAGATGGAAGGTCAGCACCCTAGTTGGAGATAGGATGGTTCAGCTGCCTGATAACAGCTGGGAAGAAACTGTCCTTGAATCTGGAGGTGTGTCTCCGGACACCCACTCCGGATTTTCCCCAGAGAACCCGGAGAAAACCCTCACGGTGTCAGGAAGAACCTATACCTCTTGTCTGATGGGAGAGGGGAAAAGAGGGAGTGTCTGGGGTGAGTGGTCCTTGGTTTAATTAATTTTGTTCTGCCTGTTTCTTTCCTTCCCCTACCTTGCTCATAATGGCTGATTATTGCACAGTAAATATGCCACAGTGCTTTACCAAAGCTGTGTATAAAATCATGAGAGGAATAGTTCGGGTAGATGCACAGTCTCTTGCCCAGAGTATGTGAATTGAGGACCATAGGTGTAAGGTGAAGGGGGAAAGATTTAATAGGAAACTGAGGGGTAACCTTTTCACTGTAAGGGTGGTGGTGGGTGTGTGGACCAAGGTGCCAGAGGAGGTGGTTGAGGCAGGGACTATCCCAACATTTAAGAAACAGTTAGACAGGTACCTGGATAGGACGGGTTTGGAGGGATGTGGACCAAACGCAGGCAGGTGGGACTAATGTAGTTGGGACATGTTGGCCGGTGTGGGCAAGTTGGGCCAAAGGGCCTGTTTCCACACTGTATCACTCTATGACTCTAAGTACCTATTGCAGTAATCCTTTTCCTAGCACATGTTTCCATACCGTGTCCTTGCCAATGAGTGCTTGGCTCATGGTATACATTACAGCAGAAAAACAGGTCCTTCGGTCCACATTGACGCCAAGTTAAACTAATCTCTGCCCGCATGTGATTCATATTCCTCCAATCCCTGCAGATACAGGTGCCTGGCCAAAAGTCTCTAGTGCATCACTACCGCATTTGCCCCCACCACCACCCCTAGCAGCGCGTTCCAGGCACCCACCGCCCTTTGTGGGGGGAGAAAAACGTACCTCATACATCTCCTTTAAACTGTGCCCCTCTGACTTTAAAGCTGTGCTCTCTAGTATTTGACATTTCTACCCCGGGAGGAATGGAAGTGATTTGCAATTGGGTTGTTGGAGGAATGTCAGATTGCAAAGGTGCTCAGCATGATTAGCCGTCATGGAGAGGCAGTTCTGATTGGTTAAAGGTTTAGAGGGTGAACTTATGATTAACTCCCCGTCTGTAAAATAAGAACTGTGTCAGAGGTTATGGGGCAAAGGCAGGAGATTGGGGTTAGGAAGCAGAGATAGATCAGCCAGGATTGAATGGCGGAGTAGACTTGATGGGCCGAATAGCCTAATTCTGCTCCTATCACTTATAACCTATGACCTTCTAACTGTGATTGGATCGCCATCCACTCTGCAGGTATTGAAATTGGCTGGGTGTCCGCTGGGAGGCAGTTGTGATTGGCTAGTTGCATGCAATAGGGAGCTGTGATTGGCCTGCTGTTTGGAAGGCGGTAGAGGTGATTGGCTATTGGATGGGCGAGTTTTGATTGGCTCTGTCTACTGTGCAGGAGTTGTGCAGGGTCTCATCTCAAAACGTCACCGTTTCCTTTATCTCCAGAGATGCTGCCTGATTTGAGTTACTCCAGCATTTTGTGTCTATCTATAATTGTAATTGGCTGTCTGCGGGGAGGGCGCTGTGATTGAGCTGCTTGCAAGGAGGGAGGTGTCATTGGCTTTTGGAGTGTGCGAGTTTCCATTGGCTCCCTGTTTGGATCAGGAGCTGGGTGCCGGGGCAGGAACGGAGCAGTGAATCAGTTCAGGATCCACCGCCTGTTTATCATATTGCTTACGTTTATTGCTATGTTTACATATTCTGTTGTGCTGCAGCAAGTAAGAATGTGATTGTTCTATCTGGGACATCTGACAATAAAACTCTCTTGACTCTTGACGAGTGAGAGTAATGAAACCCTGTGTCTGTCGCAGTCTCCTGCACTTGGCTCGTCAGTTAGTGGAGCGTGACACTCCTCCCCTGCCTGGGGCCCCAGTGTCAGCGATATTCCTCCTGGATCTGAAGAAACGTTTGGCACTGGTCATACACCACTCTGGACACCCTGTGAGGCAGAGGCAAGAAAGGGCAACGCAGGAGTCACAACACCAGGGATTATCTTTCTCTCAATCGTCTGTGGCAACGAAGTGGACAGGATTACGCCGTGCAAGGCCCGTAAAGTACTGGGGCACTCAGTGGCCTGAATGCCAACTGGATTGTTCAAAATTTCCTCTGGAATTCTGCAGAAAGGTCCCAACTTGAAACATCACCTCTCCACATTCTCCAGAGATGCTGTCTGGTCGGCTGTGTTACTCCAGCACATTGTGTCTTTTTTTGTAAACCATTATCCGCTGTTCCTTGTGTCTACGTTTCACTCTGGAATTCCGCATCCAGACTCTGGGATCAGCTCTGACTTCTCAACGAGGGACTTCAGCACATCCTTGCATCCTGACTCCGGCTGCCGAGGGTAGAATGATGTCTGTGTGCGGCCACTACACCCTCAGTATGATTTAGCCGGGGGAGAGAGAGAGAGGGAGAGGGAGAGGGAGGTTGACGGAGCGGAAGGGAGCGGGGAGAGAGAGTGAGGGAGGGGGAGAGAGAGAGAGAGAGAGAGAGAGAGAGAGAGAGAGAGGGGGGTGGAGGAGAAGAGTTACAGAGAGCGAGGGAGGGTAGGGGGAGAGAGGAGGGGGGGAGAGCGACGGGGAGAGAGAGAGAGATACAGAGGGTCAGAGAGAGATAATCAAATAGAGGAGAGGGACAGGGAAGGAGGGAGAGGGTGTTAGAGAGAGGGGGGGAGATTGGCGAATTGAGAGGGGAAGAGAGTCAGAGAGAGGGTGGTGGAGAGGCAGAGAGAAGGGCGAGAGAGAGACTATATGATGTGCTCTGATTAAACTGGTCCTCATGGCCTTTTTGAAATGTGGAATTAAATGTGCGTTGGTTTCAGTCTTCTAATCGCCAGCTACAACTGACTGAATCAAATATTTTATTTTCCCCGAATACCTTCCCACGTTTGGAGCGTCTGCTGTGAACAATTCCCAGCGGAGGAGGACAGTCTGTGTGGACATAAGGAGCTGCAGATTTCCTCCAGCACTTGGTGTTTTGCTCGGGACCTCCGAGTGCCTGCAGAGGGTCTGCAGAGTCTGTATATCTGGGCATCGCTGTCTGTTGGCCGTCGATTATGCTGCATGAACTGACTCCTCTCACTGATACAGCGGAACAGAGAAAGTCTATGTCACCACAGTGAGGTCTGCCCTCTTTACACTTTAGTCTTGAGAGATACAGCACGGAAACAGGCCATTCGGCCCACCAAGTCCACGCCGGCCAGCGATCCCCGTACTCTAGCACTATCCATCACACTAGGGACAATTTACAATTTGCAGAATCAAATTCACCTGCAAACCTGCACGTATTTGGAGTGTGGAAGAAAACCGGAGTGCCTGGAGAAATCCAAAGGCGGTCACGGGAGAACGTATAAACTGCACACAGACAGCACCCGTAGTCAGGATTGAACCCGGGTCCCTGGTACAGTGAGGCAGCAACTCTGCTGCTGCGCCACTGTGCAGCACTCGCTGCAACATCCAGCCGTCCCACCCACGCTGCAGAGCGAGAGTCTCAACCGTTCGCCTTGTGCTTTGGGAGTCGTCGCTGGGGCCTCGTCGATGCTAAGGATGGCGTCCCTGTGCTTCAGGCTAAGGGGCAGAAGCCGGGGCCCGACCCCCGCAGTACCCTCCTGCCACATGCAAGCCCCGCGCCGCTGCTGGGCGATGCCTTCCCTGCGTCGAGTCCGGTGTTTCCCCGAGTCGCGGCCAGCAGCTCGTCAGTGTAAGTCACCTCCTTCAATCCTGCATCTCCCCCCACGCCCGTCGCCATGTCGCCCGGGTCATTCCTTCGTCTCCCTGCTCCCGTCCAGCAGAAGGTACAGGATTTTGACAGCGTGCACCACCAGACTCGGGAACAGCTTCCCCTCTGTTATCAGGCTTCTGAATGGTCCTCCCATAAGCTGCGGTATTGTCTGATTCACCTCTACTCCATTGCGCACATTGGACTTTGAACTGGTGAACTTCACTTTTTTGAGAACTGGATTCTCACTTCCCCTTTCCCTTAGCTCTACCTATTGTGCTTGAGTTTGACATGGGTATATGTATGTGTGGTATAGACTGATCCAAGGCAGCGCCCAAGCCAGGTGACTGTTAGCGTGCTGGTCACAGAAGCGGATCTGCAAACACACATTACAATCGCTCCACTCTTTTAAATCTCTACACCAACAGCAGCATTTCTTACTTTATCTGTGGCTGTACTTGTGGGTGGCTTAATGATAATTATGTATAGTCTTTCTGCTGACTGGTTAGCATGCAACAAATGGACACATCCGTTGGAATGCATGTGTGGGAGACATGTCTTTACTGGCGTAAAGAGGTTTTAATAAATAATTTGCAATGGCGTTGGGCAGAGCAGGGAGTTTTCCCAGGGTCTGAGGTGCTCTCTCTGGATGTGCAGTGCAGTGTGTCCACTCTTGCCTTTGATCACTGCTGCAGTGAGAGAACGAGGGCTGACCAAGTCATTACTCAACCCTTCTCTCGTGTCTGCCGGGTCCTTCCACCACCGGTGACACCGGTATCAGATTTAAAGAAAATGCAAATAGTTGACCTTGAGATAATTGATCTTGAGACCAAAGCATCGGGAAGATGAGTGGGAAGGAATCGGTGTAAAATAAAATAGCAAAGAATATCGTCTGTCGGCAACTGGGTGCATGTTAGCACAAAGCTCCCACAGTATTTAATAGCTGAATCTTGTTGCAATTGGCTCATGTGTCGAGTCATAAAACTTACATTGGATCCCTGATCAGAGAAAATATGACATTAAGAATTCTCTTCCTTGCTTTTACATTATATTACGTTGTACAAGATATTGTTGAGGCCACGTTCGGAGTATTGTGTTCGGCTTTGGTCACCCTGCTGTAGGATGGATATCATTGAGCTGCAAAGTATGCAGAGAAGATTTACGACCGGACTTAAGGGCCTGAGTGAGCCTTAGGGAGGGTTTTGATTTGATACTTAGATGTCTCTTCCTTTCTTAGATAGATGTCTCGTTAGAGTAGTGTTTTCACTGTGAATTTGTACCTGTAAATAAACTTATTTTTGTAAAGTGAAAGGGTAGCATCACAGGCCGACTACAGACTGATTGCACTGCAGACTTTTGAAAGTGATATTACGTGGCAATAATGACAATTGTGTGTACTCCAATGCAAATTAAAGAGAGACTGAAAGATTGACGATCACTCCTGTCATCTCATCCTGACACAAGACTGTTTGTGTCTGTGTGTTTGTGTGTCTGTGTGGGTGCCTCTGTGGTTTGGAGATATAGCATGAAAACAGGCCCACCGAGTGCACGCCGACCAGTGAACACCCGTTCATACTAGTTCTCTGTTATTCCACTTTTTTATCCAGTCCCTAGGGGGCAATTTCCAGTGGGCAATTAACCTACAAACCCTCACGTCTTTGAGATGTGGGACAAAACTGGAGAATCCCAGATCATCTTTTCTCATCGCAAGCAACAAAGTTGTGGACTGCAGTGCGCTGCAAGTCAGAGTAAGAGACCTTTCGCCTCTTTGAGGCTGTACTTGCCCCTGGTCGTCGAAAACCTCTCCTTTCCCACAAGATGGCGAGGCGCGGTGGTGCAGCAGGTAGTGCCGCTGCCTCACAGTGCCAGGGACCTGGCTTCTTTAATCCTGACCTCGGGTGCTGTGTGTATGGAGTTTGTAAGATCACCCTGTGACCGCGTGGGATTTCCTCCCACATCCCAAAGAAGTGCGGGTTTGTAGGTTAATTGGCTTTTCTAAGTGCCCCCTAGTTTGTAGCATGCGAAAGTGGGATATAGAACTAGTATATAGGTGATCGATGGTCAGTATGGACTGGAAGTAAATTAAACTAAACCTACAACTCTGGTGTGTACCCATTCTCTACACATAGTGGTCCATTCAAAATTATGAGAGGCATAGATAGGGTAAACAGTCAGAACCTTTTTCCCAGGATGGAAAATTAAAGACTAGAGGACGTCACTTTAAGGTGAGAAGGATAAAGTTTAAAAGAGATGTGCGGGGCAGGTTTTTTACGCAGAGTGGTGGTGCCTGGAATGTGCTGCTGGTGGAGGCAGATACGATAATGGCGTTTAAGCATCTTTTGGACAGGCGCATGGAATGGAGGGATATGGAATTTATGCAGGCATTTCGGAGTTGGCCTTAGTTGGCATCATGTGTCGGCACTGACATTGTAAGCTGTACTGGTCTGTGTTTGATGTTCATTGAAGGATATTTCCCCGAAAGTGACGCCGCAGACAGATGGGGTGGTACAGAAGGTTTTTTGTCTATTGACCTTCGTCAGTCAAGGTATTCGGTATAGAAGTTGGGACTTTGTCGCTTGAAGTATTGTGATCAGTTTTGGTCACCCTGCTCCAGCAAGGATGTCATTAAGCTGGAAAGAGTGCTGTGAAGATTTACAAGGATGTTGCCAGGACTCGAGGCCCTGGGCTACAGGGAGAGGTTGAGCAGGCTGGGGCTTGATTGCTTGGAGCACAGAAGGCTGAGGGGTGATCTTATAGAGGTGTGTACAATTTTAAGGGGAATAGATAGGGTGAGTAGAGGGAATCAAGAACCAGAGGATGTAAGTTGTTCAAGAAGGAACTGCAGATGCTGTAAAATCAAAGGTAGACAAAAGTGCTGGAGAAACTCAGCGGGTGAGGCAGCATCTATGGAGCGAAGGAAATAGGCCGAAACGTTGCCTATTTTCCTTTGCTCCATAGATGCTGCCTCACCCACTGAGTTTCTCCAGCACTTTTGTCTACCAGAGGATGTAAGTTTAAGGTGAAAAGAGCACGTTTTAAAAGGAAACTTTTGGTCACATTTTTTACTCAAAGGTGGTGAGTGCCTGGTATATGGAATGAGCTGCCAGAGGAGGTAGTTGAGGCAGGTCTCATAACAACATTTAAAAGATATTTGGACAGATATATGGAATAGGAAAGGTTTAGAGGGATACGGGCCAAACGGAGCAGGTGTGGCTAGTGTAGATGGAGCATTGTGGGCAGCATGGGAAGATGGGTTGAAGGGCCCGTTTCTGTGCTGTATAATCTCTGTGACGCTTAGGTAATAGAGTAAGACTTTTATTGTTCTTTTCCTGGCTCGTATGACAAATAAATACTCTTGACTTTTGACATTGGATTTGAACGTTCATGAGACCACACCAGTGTGTGTGTGTGTGTGTGTAAGAGAGATGAGAGGGACTCCCCAAGGGATCCGTTCCCTGTAGCTCTGAATGTGATCAGCCACATTTGAAAGACATTTTAAATTGAAATTGCACTAATGAAAGTTGAGTTCTCAATTGCAGTACTGACCAACCTAATTAGATTCTGGGTGTGGTGAACAATGTATTGTGTGAAAACATTGAGACATCGAAAATATTGAAAGCCTTTCATCTTTATGCAGAGTTTAGTGGTATAGAACCATGCCAGCTAGTGACTGCCAGTGTTTTACATCCCCACAGACTACCTAGCTTTTACGAGCATGTCTTTTTGTTTTACAGCAGATAATACGTATAATAATCAGACCACCTCTTGCATTACCATGGAGTTTTTCTGTCTGATTGTATTTTGCACGAATGTCCTGCCTTTTGTTTGCACCCTCCTCTCAAATGTTATGTCTGATTTATGATTTTTCTGTGTTGTCTCGGTCTATATGGCTGTGATGTTGTTGCAAGCAAGATTTCTCATTGTAGCTGTCCCTTCACTGCACTCGTACATATCAGGGGCGGCCCAAAGACGCAGCTAGTGGAGCCCCTGCCTCGCAGCTCCAGAGACTGACCTCCGCTGCTGTCTGTGTGGAGTTTGCACGTTCTCCCAGTGACCGCGTGGGTTTCCTCCGGGTGCTCCGGTTTCCTCCCACATCCCAAAGACATGCAGGTTTGTAGTTTGATTGGCCCGCTCTAAATTGCCCCTAGTACGTAGGGAGTGGATTAGAAAATAAGGTAGAACTAGTGGAAACTGATGATCAATGGTCAGCATGCACTCGGGGGGCCGAAGGGCCTATTTCCATGCTGTGTCTTTCAATAAAACAATCAATCACTTGAGAGATTATTGAGGTCTTCGGTCTATAACATCATTTGTAGATGACATCTCGGACATTCAATAGCACCAGTCCTATCTTGGCAGTGTCAACTATGTGTGTGAGGATCTGTTTGTAGGGAGTGGATGAGAAAGTGGAATAACACAGAACTAGTGTGAACGCATGACCAATGGTCAGCGTGGAGTTGGTGGACCTAAGGGCCTGTTTCTATGCTGTATCCGTTAGCGAAACTAAATAATGAACTCAAGTTGACTTGATTTGAATTGATACAAAGTGCTGGATTAACTCAGCAGGCCAGGCAGCATCTCGGGAAAACACGGATAAGCGACATTTCGACATTTCTAATTGAAAGTGCATGAATGAAAGATTTGCTTTTTCTGAAACGAGGAGCTGCAGATACTAGTTTACAAAAAAAAGACATGGTGCTGGAGTAACTCAGCGGCTCAGGTAACATCTCTGGGGAATATTATTGTTCGCCAGAGATGCTTTAGTTTAGATTATTGCCATGTGTAGTGAGGTACAGTGCAAAGCTTTTTGTTGCGTGCTATCAAACTTGTCAGCTAAAGACAATACATGATTACAATCAGGTCCCCCACAGTGTACAGATACAGGATAAAGGCAATAATGTATGTTGCAAGATAATGTCCAGTAAAGTCCGATTAATGATAGTCTGAGGGTATCCAATGAGGTGGATGGGAGGTCAGGACTGCTCTTTAGATGGAGATAGGATGGTTCAGTTGCCTGGTGACAGCTGGGAAGAAACTGCCCCTGAATCTGGAGGTATGGGTTTTCACACCTCTGTACCTATTATTTGACCCACTGAGTTACTCCTAGCACTTTGAGTCTTTTTTGGACTTGACTTGACAAAGCTGGAATCCCAGTACCAGTGAGCAAGTGCTGCAAAGTCAGAAGTATCATCTTCTGAGTGAGATACCTTACCAGATGGAAGAGAAAGATCCCACGGTTTTAAAGCAGTCTCTGCAGTTCTTTGTTTCTCTCTTCTCTCTTACTTGGAGTATTGTGTTCAGTTTCAGTCAACTTGCTGTAGGAAGGATGTCATAAACTGCAAAAAAGTGCAGAGAAGATTTATGAGGATGTTGCCAGGATTTATCTCGAGCACTGAACTCTCAGGAGAGGTTGGGCAGGCGTCGACATTATTCCTTGGAGAGCAGGTGTATTCCTTGGTTCCACCAAGATGCAGGACGGAACGCCACAAGAGATCCTTCTTCCCTGTGGCTATCAAGCTGTACAACTCATCCCCCTTCTGTCATAGGGTAGTCTGAGACCGACTCTGCTCCCTCCTCCCTCCCTCCCCAATCTTTCCACATCCCCCAATCCTTTCCACTCTTCACTTTAATTTCACGTTTCATGGATTTTGTGTTTTTATGACTGCTCGCAGAACAATTTCCCTCCTGGGATAAATACAATTCTATCGAATTGTGTAAAATCATGAGAGGAATAGATAATATACAGTCTTTTACATAGGGTAGCAGAATCAAGAACCAGAGGATATAGGTTAAGGAGAGTGGAGAAAGATTTAATAGGAACCTGAGGGGTAACATTTTCACTGAGGGGGTGGTGGCTATATGGAATAAGCAGCCAGATGAGGTAGCTGAGGCAGGTACGATAACTGCATTTAGACAGGTACATGGATAGGAAAGGATTGGAGCCAAACACAGGCCGTAGATGCATCCTTTATCCTGTGTGCACTGTGAACAGCTTGATTGTAATCGTGCATAGTCTTTTATTTGACTGGTTAACGTACAAACAAAACTTTTCACTGTACCTTGGTACATCTGACAACAATAATAATAATAATAATTAACTGATAAACTATTGATGGGACAAGTATAGATGTGGCATCTTGGTTGTCATGGGCAAGTTGAGCCAAAGGCCTGTTTCCATGCTGTACGACTCTATGAATCTATGAAGACATAGAACGCATTGCTGTATCTTTCACTTTCCCTCTGAATCTGCAGCCAGCTTAAATCTGTAGGAAGCTGATAGGAAGAATGGTCTTGACCCAAAATGTTGCCTTGTCCATTGCCCTCCACCGATGCTGCCTGACCTGCTAGGTTCCTCCAGCACTTTTTTCCTTTTGTCAACCAGCATCTGCAGTTCCTTGTTTCTCCAGAGATTGTGTCTGTTCTGTGTGACGGCGAACTTTAACCTCTGACCTCTTGCCCGCAGTTCCCCGGGTCAACGGCCACACGAAGGTGGAGAGGCGGCACGAGATCGGGGGCTACGAGAGCTCCTCCACACTGATGAGCAGTGAGCTGGAATCCACCAGCTTCTTTGACTCGGAAGAAGATGATTCCACCAGCAGGTGAGGCAGCCGCGATAATGTCGGGCCCAGCCTAGACCAGTATAGACCTGCAGTATAGACACCGACCGAAGGACAGATGCTTCACAGGAGAAGGGGGAGAATAGAAGGGGGAGTTTAGAAGGACAAGCCCTGGGCCTGTACTCGCTGGAGTTTAGGATGAGGGGGGGACCTCATTGAAACTTACCAAATAGTGAAAGGCCTGAATAGAGTGAATGTGGAGAGGATGTTTCCACTAGTGGGAGAGTCTAGGACCAGAGGGCACAGCCTCAGAATAAAAGGATATACCTTTAGAAAGGAGATGAGGAGGAATTTATTTAGCCAGAGGGTGGTGAATCTGTGGAATTCATTGTCACAGACTGTGGTGGAGGCAAAGTCATTGGGTATTTTTAAAGTGGAGATTGACAGATTATTGATAAGTAAAGGAGTCAAAGGTTATGGGGAGAAGACAGGAGGGTGGGGTTGAAAGGGAAAGGTAAATCAGCCATATAGAATGGCGGAATAGACTCGAAAGGCCAAATGTTCTAATTCTGCTCCTATAACCTATGGACTACTGTGCGTGGGATGGAGGGAGTGCAGTGGAGGTGTGGCACGGGTAGAACCGTTGCCTCAGTACCTGAGATCCGGGTTCGATCCTGACTACAGGTGTTTCGGTTTCCTCCCACATCCCAAAAACGTGCGGGTCTGTTGGTTAATTGGCCTCTGTAAATTGCCCCGAGTGTATAGGGAGAGACAGGGGGATAACATATAACTAGTGTGGATGGGTGAATAAATCGCTTTAAAATCACCCAGTGACTTGGCCTCCACCTCGGTGGTTGCACCATCCAGTGCTGAAGCTCTAATTTCTGGAATGCAGCCTCTCAACCTTTCCGTCTCCCAGCCTCTCCCTCCCACTTCTACATAGATCCTTGACAAGTGATAGGTGGATACAGCTGTGGAGGGGGAGGGGCAGGTTAATTTTCCAAAGCAGCTCATTGTGGGAACATAAGACACAAAATGCTGGTAACTCGGCACGTCAGGCAGCTTCTCTGGGGAATGTGGATAGGTAATGTTTCGGGTTGGACTTCTCCAGACATGCTGCCTGACCCACTGAGTTAATCCAGCACTTTGTTTCTTTTTTTTTTGTAAACGAGCACCTGCAGTTCCTTGTGCCGAACCTCATTGTGGACATTGGACTTAGTCTGCCCGACAATGCTGAGAACTATATTCTGCACTCTGTATCTTCCCCTTTGCTCTACCTATTGTACTTGAGTCTGACTTGGTTGCATTCCTCTACAGTATTATTTGATCTCAGGCGACAGAGTGGCGCAACGGTAGAGCTGCTGCCTCACAGCGCCAGGTCCTGACTATGGGTGCTGTCTGTGTGGAGTTTGTATGTTCTCCCTGTGACTGCATGGGTTTTCTACGGGTGCTCGATTTCCTCCCACATTCCAAGGCGTACAGGTTTGTCGGTTTATTGGCTCTTGTAAGTTATCTCGGGGATAGATGGTTGGTGTGGTCTCGGTGGGGGCGAAGGGCCTGTTTCCACTCTGTATCTCTAAACTCTATAAACTCATGCAACACAAAGCTTCTTACTGTACCTCGGTACGTGACAATAATAAACTAAAAATCTAAAACCCAACTCCTTAATTGTTCTTAGTCATTGTGAATACTTTGTATGTAACATAATTGTACTTTGATCATAAAGTAATCTCTGAACATGTTACTTCAAAATTTGAGCTGTTTACCACTTTGCTACCTTGAAGGTGCCATACAAATACAATTCTGTGTTTCTCAGTGAGATCCTGTCAACAATTTGTTAAAGAATATTGTCAACAATATTCTGTCAACAATATTTTGTGTCGACTTTTAATATTCTGTCGAGTTGAACAATTCTGCGATTCTTCCTGCCCTCTAGTGGCATATATGGTTCATTGCACCTTATTGCTGTACAATGAGATTAGATCATCTTTGCAGGGGATCTAAATTTATTCTCTCCATTTCACGTATCACCTCAAATCACTAGCTCTTGCTTGAGGTCCAGGTCCATGATTTCTAAGTACACTCCCAGTGTCCTCCCTCCTATAAGGCAGTCCTATGCCATTGACTTGACATGTAACATAGAATGTAGAAAAGTACAGTGTGTGCAGGAAGGAACTGCAGATGATGGTTTATACTTAAGGGAGACACAAAATGCTGGTGTAATTCAGTGAGTCAGGCAGCATCTCTGGAGAAAAATAATAGATGATGTTTCTGGTCAGAACCCTTCTTCAGAGTCGAAAGAAGGGTTCTGACCTGAGACGTCACCTATTTGTTTTCTCCAAAGATGCTGCCTAACCCATTGAGTTACACCAGCATTTTGTGTCTATCTTTAAATCAGTACAGCACAGGAACAGGCCCTTCAGCCCACGGTCTGTGCCCAACATGCCAAATTCAACTAATCCCCTTTTCCTATGTGATCCATATCCCTCCATTCCCTGCATATCCAGGTACCTATGTGAAAGCCTCCTAAACGCCACTATCATATCTGCCTCCACCACCACCCCTGACAGCGCGTTCCAGGCACCCATCACCTTCTGTACAAAACCTTGCCCCGCACATCTCCTTTAAACTTTGGCCCTCTCACCTGAAGGCTGTGCCCTCTAGTCTTTGACATTTCCACAATTGGGAAAATATTCTGACTCTCTACCATTCTGGTACCTGCATGTGGATCGATGTGTAAAGGCTGGATGGGATAATAATTCTATGGACATTGGCAATGCTGAAGGGACTCAGTGGGTTAAGCAGCATCTGTGGAGGAACGTGCACATTGTTCATTTGTCCATCCCCCTCCACGGATAGAAACATAGAAAAATAGGTGCAGGAGTAGGCCATTCGGCCCTTCGAGCCTGCACCGCCATTCAATATGATCATGGCTGATCATCCAACTCTGTATCCCGTACCTGCCTTCTCTCCATACCCCCTGATCCCTTTAGCCACAAGGGCCACATCCAACTCCCTCTTGAATATAGCCAATGAATTGGCCTCAACGACCTTCTGTGGCAGAGAATTCCAGAGACTCACCACTCTCTGTGTAAAGAATGTTTACCTCATCTCGGTCCTAAAGGAATTCCCCCTTATCCTTATTTATTTATTTATTTTATTTTATTTATTTATACATTATACTTATGGGCGCCTTATCAAAGATTCTCAAGGACACCGTACAAAATTTAATAAGCAGATTACAAAACATATAAGCAGAATAAAACAAAATACAAAACAAAAATAATAGGGACAAGACACAATCCTTAGACTGTGACCCCTTGTTCTGGACTTCCCCAACATCGGGAACAATCTTCCTGCATCTAGCTTGTCCAACCCCTTAAGAATTTTGTAAATTTCTATAAGATCCCCCCTCAATCTTCTAAATTCCAGTGAGTACAAGCCAAATCTTTCCAGTCTTTCTTCATATGAAAGTCCCGACATCCCAGGAATCAGTCTGGTGAACCTTCTCTGAACCCCTTCTATGGCAAGAATGTCTTTCCTCAGATTTGGAGACCAAAACTGTATGCAATACTCCAGGTGTGGTCTCACCAAAACCCTGTACAACTGCAGTAGAACCTCCCTGCTCCTATACTCAAATCCTTTTGCTATGAATGCTAACATACCATTTGCTTTCTTCACTGCCTGCTGCACCTGCATGCCTACTTTCAATGACTGGTGTACCATGACACCCAGGTCTCGTTGCATCTCCCCTTTTCCTAATCTGCCACCATTCAGATAATAGTCTACCCTCATGTTTTTGCCACCAAAGTGGATAACCTCACATTTATCCACATTATACTGCTTCTGCCATGCATCTGCCCATTCACTCAGCCTATCCAAATCGCCCTGCAGCCTCCTAGCATCCTCCTCACACCTAGCTATACCCCCAAGCTTGGTGTCATCTGCAAATTTGGAGATGTTGCATTCATTTCCCTCGTCCAAATCATTAATGTATATTGTAAATAGCTGGGGTCCCAGCACTGAGCCTTGCGGTACCCCACTACTCACTGCCTGCCATTCTGAAAAGGACCCGTTTTCTCCTACCTTTTGCTTCCTGTCTGCCAGCCAGTTCTCTATCCACATCATTATTGAACCACCAATACCGTGTGCTTTAAGTTTATATACTAATCTCTTATGTGGGACCTTGTCGAAAGCCTTCTGAAAGTCCAGATATAACACATCCACTGGTTCTCCCTTATCCACTCTACTAGTTACATCCTCGAAAAATTCTATAAGATTCGTCAGACATGATTTACCTTTTGTAAATCCATGCTGACTTTGTCCAATGATTTCACCATTTTCCAAATGCGCTGCTATCCCATCTTTAATAACTGACTCTAGCAGTTTCCCCACTACCGATGTTAGACTAACTGGTCTGTAATTCTGGATCTGCCTGTCCCACTGAGTAGCTGTTTGCTTTTAGTTCAACATCATTCCAATTTTGTATCACCCCACCTCACTTTCCCACCTTTCTCGTCCCTACTACAATCAATCTCAAGTAGGGACCCAGCCCGAAACGCCATCTGTCTGTTCTCTCCACAGACTTTGCCTGAGCTGCTGTGTTTCTCCAACACTTTGTGCTTTGCCCAGCCTTTCAGCATCTGCAGTTCCATTTGTCTCCTCTATAATCCAGCCTTCTTGAGATAAAGTTTAACGCTTCATTAGTTTTGAGATCACAGCACGGAAATGGGCCCTTAGGCCCATCAAGTCCACACCGACCATCGATCACACGTGCACTAGTTCTACGCTATCTGACTTTCACATCCTACACACTGGGGACAATTTACAGAGGCCAATTAACCTACAAACCTGCACGTGTTTGGGATGTGGGAAGAAACTGTAGCACCCGGAGGAAACCCACGTGATCACAGGGAGAATGTGCAAACTCAACACATAGGCAGCACCCACGGTCAGGATCGAACCCGGGTCTCTGGCGCTGTAAGACAGCAACTCTTCCACTGTGCCACTGTGACGCCCTAGGTTTGGCTGTGGACTTTGAATGTCAGGATGGGTTGAGCATGTTGTTCTTCCTGGAGTTGTATGTCCAGCTGGACAGAATATCTCAGGCATGGTGTGAAGAAGGGCTCGGGTTGGATGAAAGGCTGTGTTTATTATATACACAGGGCCTCCCACGACGTAGGTGGAAGGTCAGAACCACTCTCTAGTAGTTGATAGGATGGCTCAGTTGCCTGCTAACTGCTGGGAGGAAACTGCCTCTGAATCTGGAAGTGTGTGCGTTCACAATTCTATTCCTCTTGCCTGATGGGAGAGGGGAGAAGAGGGAGTGGCTGGGTTTAGATTGGTCTTTGATAATGCTGGTGGCCTTGCAGAGGCAGCATGAAGTGTAGATGGAGTAAATGGAAGGGAGGTTGGTTTGTGTGATCCACAATTATCTGCAATTTCTTGCGGTCTTGGATTTGGTTAGGCCTAAGGGCCTGTTTTGACGCACTATGACTCTGAGACGCCGTGACCTTGCTGTGACTCACTCCCTCTCGCTCCAGGTTCAGCAGCTCCACAGAACAGAGCAACTCGTCCAAACTCATGAGGCGGCACAAGCGGAGGCGGAGGAAACCTCGGATCCCTCGCATCGAACGGGTAGGTGCCCTCCTCGCCTCTGTCCCAGCCCCCATTGCACCAGTGAATCTAAGCCGCACATCACACAGGGTGAAGGCACCCGGTGTTCCTGCCACTGGGTACTGAGAGTGGACCACTCCCGGGGCAGGGAGAGCACAGTTAAATATAGTTGCCTCTACACTGTCTTGTCGTGCACTCTCCAGGCATGGACAGCATGGGTTTCGAGATAGTATATCCTCCTCTACACCAGTTCATAAGTTATAGGAGCAGAATTAGGACATTCAGCCCATCGAGTCTACTCCACCATTCAATCATGATCTATCTTTCCCTCTCAACAGCATTCTCCTGCCTTCTGCCCATAACCCCTGACATCCTTACTACTCAGGAATCTATCAATCTCTGCCTTATAAATACCCAATGAGCCTCCACAGCCACCTGTGACAACAAATTCCACAGATTCACCACCCTCTGGCTAAAGAAATTCCTCCTCATCTCATTTCTAAAGGTACGTCCTTTTATTCTGAGTCTATCCCTCTGATCCTAGACTCTGTGACTAGTGGAAACACCCACTCTAACCAGGCCTTTCACTATTCAGTAAGGTTCAATGAGGTCACTCCTCATCCTTCTAAACTCCCGCGAGTACAGACCTAGTGCCATCAAATGCTCATCCTATGTTAACCCAATCATTCCTGGGATAATTCTCGTAAACCTCCTCTGGACCCTCTGTAACGCCAGCACATCCTTCCTCAGATATAGGGCCCAAATCTGCTCACAATACTCAAAATTTGGTCTGTCCAATGCCTTTTAAAGCGTCAGCATTACATCCGTGTTTTTATATTCTGGTGCTTTGGAAATGAATGCTAACATTACATTTGCCTTCCTTACTACCGATTCAACCTGCAAATTAATCTTTTGGGAATCCTGCACTAGCACTCCCAAGTCCCTTTGCACCTTGCATGTCCCATTAACACACACTCAAGTCAGGAACAGCATCAGTCAGATACAGAGTGAAGTTCCCTCTGCACTGCCCCATCAAATGTTACAAGATACAATTCTGGTTCAAATTTGATACCAATTCAAACATACTTTACTGAGTGTGTTGAGGGTTGGGACAGGTGTACTGGGCAACTAAGCTTCAGGCATTCACTAATCCTTGCTTGGCACAGGCGGCAAGCGTGAAGATGCATTGAAAGTTCTTGGTATCCATTGAGAAACAGGCTATGGAGTGGGAGTAGTTGGGTGCAACAACGGGCAGGGGAAGATGTACAACTCCAGAAGGGGCATCTTCTAATTCTCCTTCAGTCCCATTTTCTCTGGAACTTGAGGTTGATGGAAGCCCTGATAGAAGTATATCAAATTATGAGAGGCATAGATAGCGTAGACAGTCAGAAACTTTTATCCCCAAGGTGGAAATGTCCAACACTAGAGGGCATAGCTATAAGGTGAGAGGAGGAAAGTTTAATGAAGATGTGCGGCATTTTTTTTGTACGTAGGGGGTGGTGGGCGCCTGGAACGCATTGCCAGGGTTGGAGTTTTTTTGATAGAGCACATGGATATGCGGGGATTGGAAGGATATGGATCACGTGCAGGCAGAAGAGATTAGATTAACTTGACATCAGGTTTGGCACAGACTTTGTGGGCCGAAGGGCCTGTTCCTGTGCTGTCGTGTTTTATGTCACCAAAAGAGCATATAATTGGTTGGATTATAAGGATGCTTCAAATGAGGCGAGAGATACTTATGTGTAGGAAGGAACTGCAGATGCTGATTTAAACCGAAGGTAGACACAAATAGCTGGAGTAACTGAGTTACATTTGCAAAGGAAAGCCCATAGCTTTAGAGGCTATTAGATAGGCAGGGAGTGGACGGATATGGATCACGTGCAGGAAGAGAAGATTAGTTTAACTTGGCATCACGTTCGGCACAAACATTGTGGGCTGAAGGGCCCTTCCTGATCTGTACAGTTCTGTGTTCTGCGTTTATTCACCGTGATGGTTTGGAAACATTGTGAAGGAGCTGCGACTGGTCTCAGCGATGTTGATATATTGCTGTGCTCTCTTCTGTTCTCTTTCAGTCCTCCTCGTTCAGCAGTATCACAGACTCCACCATGTCCCTCAACATCATCACCGTCACTTTAAACATGGGTAAGTGCGTTTCTTCTTCTTGCGTTTGAGGCAGCAGAAGTGTGCAGCAGGGTGATGCCATCTGGTTCGACATCCGTAGGTGCCCACCCTAAAAGAGGTTGGTGCCAAGCTGCAGCGCTGCTGCTGTCTCTGTTTGTTGTCGTTCACCTGACTGAGGTCAGTTGACAGGCCTCACCACGGGGAGGTCGACAACATGAGCCCCGGTAAGTGTACTGATCTTAGTGGGGGAACTGAGTCGGTGCAGTCGAATCACTGCCTTACAGCTCCAGAAACCCAGGTTTGACCCCGACCATGGGCGCTGTCTGTACAGAGTTTGTACGTTCTCCCTGTGACTGTGTTGGTTTTCTCTGAGTGCTCCGATTTCCTCCCATGTGCCAAAGATGTGCAGGCTTGTAGGTTAATTGGCTTTTGTAAATTGACTCTAATGTGTATGATAGAGCTAGTGTGAATGGGTGATCATTGGTCGGTGCGTAGGTTACTTGGCTTCGGTAAGAATTGTAAATTATCCCTCGTGTGTAGGACGGTGCTCGTGCACAGGGATCGAGGGTCGGCAGGGACTCGGTGGGCAGAAGGGCCTGTTTCCACGCTGTACCTCTAAAGTAAACTTAACTAAATTGCTGATGGATGTGTGGTTTTGTTTATCGACTCGTACCTGGAGTGAGGGACCCAAACATCATACCTGATCGAGAATACAATAAGCAAAATAGCACATAGTGCTGGAGTAACTCAGTGGGTAAGGCAGCATTCTCTGAAGCCAAATTATAGATGATGTTTTGGGTCAGAACCCTTCTTCAGACTGATTGTGGGGGGGGGGGGGGGGGGGGGGGGGGGGGGGGGTGGGGGGGTTGCGGTGGAAAAAGCTGGAAAAGAGGAGGGGCAGGATAAAGTCTAGCAAGTGAAATGTGGATACAGGTTTATATATGAGGAGTTTAGCTTAGAGATACAGTGTGGAAACAGGCCATTTACACTTGTTCTATGTTATCCAACTTACACATCCACTCCCTACACAATAGGCAATTTTACAGAAGCCAATTAACCTACAAACACGCACGTCTTTGGGATGTGGGAGGAAACCGGAGCACCCAAATGAAACCTACGCGGTGATATAGAGAACATGCAAACCACAGACAAACAGCACCATATTCAGGATCCAACCCGGGTCTCTGACACTGTGAGGCAGCAGATCTACCTGCTGCGCCACTGCGTTGCCCTGGTACATTTTTTTCTCTCCTGCAACCTGACATCAATATCAAATATTTTCTTGGCCCAGTATTAACATGGTGACTTGAAATTAGAAGATATTTGAAAAGGGCCATCAAATAGGGTTGATAGCAGGGATGCGATAATTGATGAAGTGTTCAAAGTGTTTAGACCCCTGGTCTAGATGAATTACATTCATGCACATTAAAAAACACAGGGAACAACTTGGATCTTATTATGTTGGTACGGTAAAGGTATAGGAGCAGAAATAGGCATTACGGACCATCAATTCTACTTGCCATTCAATCATCGCTGATCTATCTTTCCCTCTCGACTCCATTTTCCTGCCTCCTCCTCTACAGACAGGTTCTATTTTTTTCTTTAAAAAAATATATATTTTTATTTATTAGAGGCAAATACATCAATGTACATCACATATATATTGTTACAATCATTGTACCACATAATTCTATGGCTTTTATAGAAAAATAATAGAAAGAAAGAGAGTGAAGTAGGTGAAAAGAGTTGTGAAAGTGAAAGAGCGTGCCAAAGGGGAGGAGAAACCCTTGGTCAAAGAATTAGAGAAAGGGGGTTAAGAGATAGACCCTAGAAAAGAAAAGGAAAAAAGAAAGAGAAAAGAAAAAAAAAAGAAAAAAAAGCCAGTTACTATATTATATATATCACGCAAAAGGAATCCACCAACTCGATAGTTTTTCATCCCCCCCTACCAAGGCCCGAGGTACTCCTGCACCCTATCTTTGTAATAATTCTATAAATGCAGACCACGTCTGATAGAAACGATCTGATTGTCCTGCCAGGCGGAGTCTCATATCTTCCAGATGTAATGTTTCAAACATAGTTGAAATCCACATATTTAATGTTGATATAGGAGCATTTTCCCAGAATTTTAAGATCAGCTTTTTTCCTATTATTAAGCCGTAATCAAATAGATTATTTTGATACAC
This sequence comes from Okamejei kenojei, assembly GCA_035221665.1. NCBI lineage: Eukaryota > Metazoa > Chordata > Chondrichthyes > Rajiformes > Rajidae > Okamejei > Okamejei kenojei. The sequence goes on from CM069144.1 coordinate 41,597,826, forward strand.
ATTTAATTCCGAACTACCTTCTGTCATGCCGAAAATAATCCATTCTGGCTTTGGTGTCATTTTTACTTTAAACAGTTTTGTGAACATTTCAAAGATTTCAATCCAAAACCTTTGAATTTTTGTACAGAAGATGAATGAGTGCGCTATTGTATCTTCTTGACACTGGCATTTATCACAAATTGGTGAAATGTTAGGGAAAAATTTATTTAATTTAGTTTTTGAGTAGTATAATCTGTGTAAAATTTTACATTGTATTAAAGTGTGTCTCACGTTAATTGAGCATTTGTGCACATTTAATAAGTATTCTTTCCACCTTTCATTGGAAATTTTTATGCTTAGTTCATTTTCCCACTCACCTCTGATACCTTCTGTTGTTGGTATTACTGCATTTAGTATAATATTATATATATTTGAAATTAAATTTGCTGATTCCGCCTTTGTATTCATTACTTCATCTAGTAAGTCTAATGGCATTTTGTGAAATTCTTGTGCATGTTTTTTCAGATAATCACATATTTGGAAATATTTAAAATACTGATTGTTACCCAGATTATATTTTAGTTGTAATTGTTTAAATGATAATAGTTTTCCCGTATCATACAAATCTCCCAAAGTTTTATTTCCTGCTCTTTCCCATTGTATAAATGCTTTGTCTATAATTGAGGGTTTAAACAGAGGGTTTTTAGCAATAGGAGATAGGAGAGATGTTTCTTAATTTTAAATTGTATTTTATTTGTTTCCAAATTCTGATTGTACTATGTATAATTGGGTTTTTGTTGTAGTTTGTATTATTCACCGTCATTGGTGAAAGAAGGATCGCACGAATATTAAAAGGGGAGCAGTCCTCTTTCTCCATAATGATCCATTCCGGTTGATGAAGAGAATTATCCAACAATTGAATCATATTTCTAATATTTACCGACCAATAATAATACATAAAATTAGGGAGTGCTAATCCCCCTAGACAGGTTCTTGATTAGTATGTGTGTCAGAGGTTATGGGGAGAAGGCAGGAGAATGGGGTTAGGAGACAGAGATAGATCAGCCATGATTGAATGGCGGAGTAGACTTGATGGGCCGAATGGCCTAATTCCACTTCTATTCCCCACTTCTATTCGTCCAGGACAAGGGGTCACAGCTTAAGGAGATAGATCAGCCATGATTGAATGGCGGAGTAGAGTTGATGGGCCGAATGGCCTAATTCCACTTCTATTCCCCACTTCTATTCATCCAGGACAAGGGGTCACAGCTTAAGGATAAGGGGGAAATCCTTTAAGACCGAGATGAGAAAGACTTTTTTCACACAGAGAGTGGTGAGTCTCTGGAACTCTCTGCCACAGAGGGTAGTTGAGGCCAGTTCATTGGCTATATTTAAGAGGGAGTTAGATGTGGCCCTTGTGGCTAAGGGGATCAGAGGGTATGGAGAGAAGGCAGGTATGGGATACTGAGTTGGATGATCAGCCATGATCATATTGAATGGCGGTGCAGGCTCGAAGGGCCAAATGGCCTACTCCTGCACCTAATTTCTATGTTCCTATTTCTTATGACCTCCCCTTAACCCCTGGCACCCATGCTAATAAAGATTCTGTCAATCTCTGCCCTAAACATATCCATCGACTTGGCCTCCACAGCCGCCTATGGCAATAAATTCCACAGATTCACCCACCCTCTGACCAAAGAAATTCCTACTCATACCCTTTTATTCTGAGGCTGTCCCCTCTGGTCTCAGACATCCCACTATGTTGGAATAAAAAAATCATTAGAAAATAGAATAGTTGCTAATTTGTGATGCTTTTACAGATGATGAACAGTCTATGGAATTAAAGCCTACTTCGTTTAATAATGGTGTTGGAAAAGATCATGATATCCTTAGTCGGTCTGTAATGGAAAAATACTTGGAATGTATTTTTTGGAAAAATTAAATAATGGTCATCTTGTGTTCAGAAAGGAGATTCTTCCTTGATTACCTCAAAGAGAAATTGAGAGGTTTATTGCTTCTCCCCACTCCCATTGGGAAGAAGGTGCAGAAGCTTGAAAGCATGCACCATCAGACTCGGTAACAGCTTCATCCCCTCCGTTATCAGGCTTCTGAATGGACTTTCCATAAATGAGGGTACGGTCCAATTAATCTCTACCCCATTGCGGACATTGGACTTTGTCTGTGGAAGTGGTGCGTTACAATGATGAGAACTATATTCTGCACTTTGTATCTTCTCCTTTGCTCTACCTATTGTACTCGAGTTTGACGATAGTTTTTACGTACAGTATTATTATATCATCTTGAAAGAGCTAATAGTCAAATCTAATATAGTTTACAAAATGGAGTCGTTCTTCTACAAAAGCATGGTCTAGTAGAACAAAAGAATAGCTCGGTGCCAAGTCTGAATGACTTTGCAAATTATATGGAACACAATATGGAGGACAGGTTGTCTTTTTAATAAAGACATTAAGATGGAAACCTGCGTAATAACATGGGCTTCTTTCAAGGCCACAAAGAAGTCAAGATAGAAAAAATAGCTGATGCTCCAGAGATGTAATAACTTGTTATTGGATGAGCTTGATTGGACCCAGCTTTTCCTCTATTTTGAAAGGCTATAGAATCTTTCAGTCATGCCATATTCAGACTTGGTAGGAGTGTTTTACTGATAAGAAAAATGTATAATTGTGCTAACTTTCCTTTGTTCTGTGAGTGGAGCCCGAGAAGCACTGAGCAACGTGGGTGCTCTTTGTAGATCTCGCCACTCCCATCAGACAAATAGAATAAAGATTGGCCTTGTTTACCTTTAACAATTTTGTTGCTGTCGGCATTTTAGAGACGAACTTTGACAATCTGATGTATTATGATAGCATGCAAAACAAAGCTTTTCACTGTACATTACAAATGACAATAATAAACCTAAAACTAAACCTTCCTGATTAGGGTGGCACAGTGGTAGAGCTGCTGCCTCACAGCACCAGAGACCTGGGTTCAATCCTGACCTTGGGTGCTGTCTGTGGGGAGTTTGTACTTTCTCCCTGTGACTGCGTGGATTTTCTCCGGGTGTTCCAGTTTCTTCCCGGGTCCCAAAGATATGCAGGTTAGTAAGTTGTCTTTGTAAATTGTCTCTTGTCTGTGGGACATAGAACTAGTGTAGCGTAAACTCAGTGGGCTGAATGGCTTGTTTCCTCGCTGTATCTTGGTAAAATTGGGTTTAGTTTATCATCATGTGAACTGAGGTACAGTGAAAAGCTATTGTTGCATGTTAACCAGTCAGCATGATTACAATACATGATTACAATCGAGCCATCCACAGTGTACAGATACGTGATAAAGGGAATAACGTGAATAATGTTTAGTACAAGATAAATTCTAGTAAAGTCCGATCAAACGTAGTCTGAGGGTCTCCAATGAGGTAGATAGTAATTCAGGACTGCGCTTTAGTTCTCTGGTTGTTGGTGGGATGGTTCAGTTGCCTGTTGACAGCAGGGAAGAAACTGTCCTTGAATCTGGAGGTGTGCCTTTTCACACTTCTGTACCTCTTACCTGTTGGGAGAGGGAAGACGACGGATGATCGGGGTGAGACTGGTCCTTGATTATGCTGGTGGCTTTGCCGAGGTAGCATGAGGAGTATATTGAGACAATGAAAGGAAGGTTGGTTTGTGAGATGGTCTGGGCTACGTCCACAATTCTCTGCAATTTATTGCAGTCTCGGATGGAGTTGTTCCCAAACCATGCTGTGATGCATCCCCATAAAATGGTTTCTACGGCACATCTGTAGAATTTGGTGAGAGTGGTTGGGGACAGGCCGAGCTTCCTAAACCTACTCAGAAGGTAGAGAAGTAAAGGTGATATATTAGATCTTTGGGTTTTCAAAAGGTCATTGATATTGGACAACCTGTGGGCATCTGATGGTCAGGGCACGTGGAATCGGTGGAGAAGCAGTGACTTTGTCTGGGCTGCAATTTGATGTTTTATCTTTATCCCTTCAGAGAAATACAACTTCCTTGGAATCAGTATCGTGGGGCAGAGCAACGAGAGGGGTGACGGAGGGATCTACATTGGGTCAATCATGAAGGGAGGGGCTGTGGCTGCAGACGGCAGAATCGAACCCGGGGACATGTTGCTCCAGGTGAGTCCGTGCGGCACACTCCCTTGCAGCCGAACCCGGGTCTGTGAGGCAGCGGCTCTGCCGGCTGCACCACCCTGCTGCCCATGTACCCTCAATGTGATGTTATACCAGTCATAGCCATAGCCTTTTTTGCCTGCATTAGATTTTAGAGATACAGCCAGGAAACAGGCCCTTCGGCCCACCAAGACCATGCTGACAAGCGATCAGCCTGCATACTAACACCATCCGACGCACTAGGGACAATTTTGCAATTTTTACCTAAGCCAATTAACCGACAAATCTGCAGTTCCTTGGAGTGTGGGAGAAAACCGGAGCAAACCCACATGGGTCACAGGGAGAACGAGCAAACTACGTACATGCAACACCTGTCGTCTGGAATGAATCTGGGTGTCTGGCGCTGTAAGGCAGCAACTCCACCACTGTGCCACCGTGCTGCCCACTGCTGTATCTCTAAACTAAACTAAACTAAAAGTTGCTGAAGAAGGGTCTCGACCCGAAATGTTGTCCATCCTTTTTCTCACCCCCCCCCCCACAGATGCTGAGTTACTCCAGCATTTGGTGCCTTTCTTCGGTATATACCAGCATCTGCAGTTCCTTTCTACAAAACCAGACAGGATTTGGCGGGGATACGTAGGAATGGCTTTGATAAAATTACTGCTTGTACATTTTCTCCTCTCTAATGATGAATAATTTGCTGTCTCCCCAGGTTAACGACATAAACTTTGAGAACATGAGCAACGATGACGCAGTCCGGGTCCTGAGGGAAATTGTGCACAAGCCTGGGTAAGAGTGATGCCCCTCAAGGTGCTTCCGCGGACCCAGCCACGTTTCTGACACATACAGTGGGCGGCACATTTGCCCCTGAGTGGGGGAGGTCAGAGGTTTGAGTCCTGCATAATCCAGGCTGATGTGGGGAGCCCGAATGTTCTGCACTTGTAGAGACAGATGGGACAGCAAACTAAACTAAAGGATCATGTAATACAATTCCACAGAAGCACATGCACATTCTCCTTGATTTAACCTTCGAGCTTTAAATTTATTCAAAAGGATGGAAAATGCTCGAGTAACTCAGCGGGTCAGGCAGCATCTCTGGAGTAAAAGGATGGGTGACGTTTCAGGTCGGGACACTTCTTCAGACTTCTTTTCACTTCTGGCCTTTTGCCTCCTTTTCACTTCTCTTGTCACTTACTCCATCGTCTGCAAATCACTTCCCCTCACTTGTATCCACCCATCACTCGTCAGGCTTTGTCCAGCCCCCACCACTCTTCCAGCTTTCTCCCCTCTGCTATAATCATTATGAAGGGTCCAGACTCAAAACTTCACCTATCCACGTTCTCCCGAGATGCTGCCTGACCCCTGAGTTACTCCAGCACTTTGTGTCCTTGTGTGTATTAATCAGCATCTGCAGTTCCTTGTTTATACTAGCTAATACTTACTCCACAGTCAATATTAAACAAAGTATTATCTGACCATTCCTGATTTAGGGATCTTTCTGTTCTCAAATTGGCTGACTCAGTTCAATGTTACAACATGCACTCTTATAGAATGGAAACGGGCCCTTCAGCCCAATGCCCATGACAACCTTTCATGCCTCATCTTAGCAAGTCCCAAATGCCTGCATTTAGCCAATATCCCTCTAATTCTTTCCAAGATCCAAGTATCTGTCAGCGTGTCTTTTAAATTATGCCATAGTATCTGTCTGAACTCGTTCCACCACCCTGTGAGTGAAAATGTTTCCCCTTGGGTTTGTGTCAACTCTTTCCCCTTTCACCTTAAACCTATGTCCTCTGGTTCTTGATTTCCCTACTCTGGGTAATACACTATGCATTCAATATGATTTTATACACCTCTACAAGATCACCCCCAGCCTCCTGTGCTCCAAGGAATAAAGTCCTAGCCTACCCAAACTCTCCCCATAGCTCAGGGCCTGGAGTCCTGGCAACGTCTTCGTAAAGTATTCTCAGAGTACTCGATGGGTTGTAAACCAGTTTGAGATGTTTGACAGTTCTAAAAGGTGCTATAAAAAAGACATTCTTCCAATTCTTGGCGCAGTCATTCAGGAAACAGCGAGGGATTTGCTGGGCGTAAGCCAGGAACTGCTCTGTAAGATTTATGTTCTTCATCTTTTTTTAATGCAGCCCAACAATCAGCTTTCAGAGAGGCAGTTCAAGAAGGGGCAGATGCGGGCAGTCAGTGGTGGTGGGGGGGGGGCAGAGGGAGATCTCCCTGTGAGTTTATTCTTGGGCCTGGCCAAGGTGACCATTCACAGGTCCAGGCAGCGGGCAGGCAAGGGTTGTGCCCGTGTCGACTGCCTGTCCCTCGTCCAGGCTTGCGTCCATGCTCTCTCTCCAGGGACTGATTGTCGTTTGCTGACTGCTGGGCAGTTTTGTTCTTTCCAGTACTCTGTAGCTGTGTTTAATTGAATAAAATCCCTTTGTCAAGGGGGAAAAAAGAGGCAGATGTAGAGATAATTTTGTTTTATTTATCAGTCTTGCTGCTGGAGTCTCGCATAATGTTTTGTTTCATGCGCTTGGAGTGTTGCCGATCTGAGTCCCCTTCTGTTCTTTCTTCAGGCCCATCATGCTGACCGTTGCCAAATGTTGGGACCCAACCCCTCGTGCCTGCTTCACCCTCCCCAGAAGTAAGTCGTCACAGTAACCTCCCTATTGAAGGAAAAAAATAACATAAAAAGAAAACAAAGTTTATAAGTTTTCCTTTCCTCAGGAGTGCTCCAGTTTCCTCCCACATCCCAAGCTCGTGTGGATTTGTAGGCTAATTGACCCTCTGTAAATTGCCCTTAGCGTGTAGATAGTGGATGAGAAAGTGGGATAACATAGAACTGGTGTGTGAACGGGTGATCGATGATCGGCATGGGCTCAAAGTGCCAGGTTCGATCCTGACCTCGGGTGCTGTCTGTGTGGAGTTTGCACATTCTCCACGGTTTGGGAACTGCTCCGTCCAAGACGGTAAGAAATTACAGGGAATTGTGGACTCGGCCCAAACCATCACTCCAACCAACCTTTCTTACCATTGACTCCATCTACTCAAACTAGTGTGTGAACAGGTGATTGATGGTCAGTGTGGACTCGTTGGGCCAAAGGGCTCTGTCTCTAAACTAAACTAAATTGGTTATGTAAACTTAGTGGTGGGTATATTGAGCTGCCAGAGAAGGTGGTTGAGGCAGAGACTATAAAAAGATTTAAGTTTTGTTGGACAGGTACATGGACATTAAACGTTTAGAGGGATATGGTCCAAACGCAGGCAAATAAGACTAGCTTAGAAAGGACATCTTGATCAGCATAGACGAGTTGGGCTAAAGGGCCTGTTTCCATACAACATAACTCCGAGTCTACTATTCTGCAATTATACTCTCCATCCATCGGGTGGAGGTGCAGCAGGAAGGTGACGCAAGGTTCCCTTGATTGTGGATGCAGAAATTCATAAAGGGCGCATACGCAATCTGCTAGAATGTTGAGACCACTTGGTGCCTGGACTTTTTAATCCTTGCTCCGTTCTCTTGAATTGCTGTTTGCAAAGTCACAAGAGATGGTCTAGTATCTTTTTGAAATGTGCCGTTAGCAACGGGAAAGCGTAAAACTAGTTATCGAATGCAAATCTAAAATAAAAACAAAAAATGTTGGAATCCTCAGCAGGTCAGGTAGCATCTGCAGAGAGAGAGAGAGACAATGAAGTTAAAGTTTAGCTCTATATGTCTCTTCTGCCCACTAAGATTCCAGACTGTATGATCCCGCAAAGTCTTTTGTGGATTTTTGTCCCTCGTTCTCTTGGTCATGTTTAGCGGTCTAACATCTTCATTCAGGTGAGGGTCTTTCCTGCACAATCTGTTAATTCTTGTTAATAGTAGAATTAGATGTTGTAACTTCAACCTTCAGGTAAATCTGGTTTATAAGTAGATTTTAATGGTAAAGTTTGGATGAGGGTAATCTTGTATCATGTACATGCGCATATCCATGCATGCACACAAATCCAGGCACACATATGCACAGGCATCGACGAGTTAGGCCGAAGGGCCTGTTCATTGCTGTATGACTCTACCACACCATGTACAAAAATACACACACGTGTGTAGACGCACACGTGCACATACAAATATAAATACAGTGGACAGTGGAAATGTTGGAGACGTTACATTTGGAAAGAATCAGATTTGTCCTAATGGACAAATACGAACTCTTTGAACAGATATGGTCTCCATATACAGAATATTTGAAGGGGTAGCTGTTCTTGGCATCACAACTCAATGGGTACCCGGCAGGATTAGATGAAAATAACTCTCTTTTTTTCTTTTTGATTTGTATACATGTCTCCATTGATATCGCTATTTGAAATTGTGTTATTCACTATTAAGATGTATACTATAATCTCTCTTTTTTTTCTATATAATACTTTATTTTAATTAAATACATATAACAAGAATATATACATATATATATATATTTTCTTCTGTCTTTTCTTTTTCTCTTTCTTTATAATCAAAATTATTATTTAATCACCATTCTTATTGATTAAAATCTATTCTTTTCTTTTTCTACTTTCAAAAAAATAGAAGTTTATAAGAACTATTCGTAACATTCGTTTACTTATTGAAATAAGTTGGTTGTGTATTTGAAAAGTCGTTATACCGTTATTATGATGGATTCCTTTTAATAAAAATATTATTACACAACTATGAATACACATTCACACACACTGGCATACACACAATTACACAAGCATATATGCAAATATACGCATAGGCACACACACGCAGCATACATACAAATATACAGTCATACAAACAAATATATACACACACACGCGCACACATACACACACACACACACGCGCGCGCACATACACACACGCGCACACACACAAACACACACATGCACCCACATATTCATGGAATGACTGCAAATGCTGGAATCTTGAGTAAACCACTAAGTGCTGGAATAACGTAGTCAGTCAGGCAGAATCTGAGGAGGGAATTGGATAGGTGACGTTTTGGGTCAGGATCCATTTTCAAAATGAGTGTGAAGAAAGATCCCGAACCGAAACGTCGTCTGCCCATTCCCTCCACAGATCCTGCCTGTCCCACTGAGTTCCTCGAGCACTTTGTGTTTCACCCACATCTGCAAAGACCTACACACAACAAAAACACAAGCACATAGTTAAAAGTTAACTCCGGACTGTTTAAAAACCCAGTTGTAGTGAAGGACCCGGGGATTGAACTCGTGTCTCCTTGTTTCCCTCAGGCGAGCCCATCCGGCCCATCGACCCAGCAGCCTGGGTTTCCCACACGGCGGCCATGACGGGAGCCTATCAGCCTTATGGTATGAGCCCCTCCATGAGCACCATTACCTCCACCAGCTCCTCCATCACCAGCTCCATCCCAGAAACCGAACGTAAGTTCCGCCTGTACCCACCATCTACTATGGCTGACCTAACATAGCATGGCCTTCCTGTCACTCCACCACTCTCTCACCTCTTTATTCATTTGTGTGTGTGTGTGTACCTTGTGTGCCCAGAAGATTGGGCTGCTTTTCACACCAGAGGTAGATGAAAGGTTCAAAAGGACATAAAGCGCTAGTATCTCAGCGGGTCAGGCAGCATCTCTGGAGAACGTGGATAGGTGATGTTTCGGGTCGGGACCCATCTTCGGAGAAGAAAGGTGGAAGAGAGGAGAGGCAGGACAAAGCCTGGCAGGTTTAAGGTGGATGGACACAAAATGCTGGAGTAACTCAACAGGTCAGGCAACATCTCTGGAGAAAAGGAATAGGTGATGTTTTGGGTCGGAACCCTTCTTCAGCCAGGTCGTAAGTGGACACAGGCGCGGTGGGGTTTTGATAGACAGATGGTTGGAGCAAAAGCCAGAGTTAAGAACCGGAGGTGTGAGACAGGTTGGAGAAAAAGGGAAAGGCAAAACAAAAGGGGGGGGGGAGGGGGGGGAAGTAATAGGTGGGAGTCCAGATGGAGCATAGGGTAAGAAATGGGGGGGGGGGGGGGGATGAGGGAAAGAAAGGGGGGGTGGGGGTTAATTAGAAGTTAACCAAGATTCTATTTTGTAATATTTACCTATTCAGTTTAGAATAGATCGGGTGAATGCAAGTCTTTTACCCAGAGTAGGAGATTCACGAATCAAAGGATTTTTATCTTTCTCTAAATTATATTCCCTTTATCCTGTATCTGTACAGCTTGATTGTAATCATGTATCATCTTTCCACCGACTGGTTAGTGGGCAGCAAAAAAGCTTTTCACTGTACCTCGGTACATGTGACAATAATAAAGTAAACTAAATGTTGCTTGGAATTGGGGGTCTGGGCCATGGGGAGAGGTTGGGCTCGCTAGAACTTTATTCCTTGCAGCACAGGAAACTGAGGGATGATCTTATAGAGGAGTAAAAAAAAATCATGAGGGGAATAGATTGGGTAGCTTCACAGTCTTTTACCCAGAATGGGGGAATCATAAACCAAAGGACATAGGTTTAAGGTAAAAGGGGAAAGATTTAATAGGAACCTGTGTTTTTCATACTGAGGGTGGTGGGTATATGCTGTCAGAGGAGGTAGTTGAGACAGGTAATATAACATTTAAAAGAGTCAGGGACAGGTACATTGAAAGGAAAGGATTAGAGGGATATGGGCCAAATGCAGGCAGGTCAGACTAGTGTAGATGGGGCATGGACAAGTTGGGCAGAAAGGCCAGTTTCCAAACAGTAAGACTCTGAGTCTAATTCATATCTTGGAGCTACAACTGGCACAATGCAAGATGGTCTAAGAACTCATGCATGGCCTCAGGAAGGGTGGAGCCCTTAACGGCCCCGGATGGATGGCTGTTCTCCCTGCTGCTGACCATTTAAATTGGAATTGATTAGCTTTCTTTTTCCTTCGCCAGGGTTCGACGATTTTCATTTATCAATCCACAGTGACATCGTCACCATCGTTAAAGCCATGGCTTCCCCGGAGTCCGGCCTGGAAGTACGCGACCGAATGTGGCTTAAAATCACCATCCCAAATGCTTTCATTGGTAGGTGCAACCCTGCCAGTCAGCAATTTTATTTGAGTTTTTAAGAGATGCTGCATGGAAATAGGCCCTTCTGCCCACCGAGTCCGAACGAACCAGGGATCACCCCGTACACTAGCACTATCCTACACACTAGGGACGATTTACAATTTTTACCAAAGCCAATTAACCTACAAACCAAGTAACTTCTGCATTCCTTTCACCGCCTCTCTCGCCCACCCTAGTCGGCCTACCAGTTCCACTGTTCGCTTCCTTGTCTGACCTGCATTGGGCCATATCCCTGCCATCAGCAATTCTGGAAGTGGGGCAACATTGTAGGTGGTTGATTGCTTTGGTGAGGCACGGTGGCGCAGCGGTAGAGTTGCTGCCTTGCAGCTTCAGGGACACAGATTTGATCCAGACTTCTGGTGCTGTCAGTACGGACTCTGCACATTCCCCTTGTGTCTGTGTGGGTTTTCTCTGGGTGCTCTGGTTTCCTCCCACATTCCAAAGAGGTGCAGGTTTGTAGTTTAATTGGCTTCTGTAAATTGTAAATTGTCTCTAGTGTTTGGGACAGTGCTGGTGTACGGGGTGATCGCTGGTCGGTGTGGGCCGGAGGGTATGTTTCCGCGTTTTACCTCTAAAGTCTAGAGTGATGGGGAAAGGGCAGTGAGATTAATGGATAGGTTCTGTCACACAGTCTTCATCGAACGATGGTCTGAACATCTGTGATCCACTTGCTTCTCCACAGGTTCCGATGTCGTCGACTGGCTTTACAATCACGTGGAAGGATTCCCGGACCGGCGGGAAGCTCGAAAATACGCCAGCAATCTCCTTAAAGCCGGCTACATCCGACACACTGTGAACAAGATCACCTTCTCGGAGCAGTGCTACTACATCTTCGGGGACCTCTGTGGCAGTGAGTCGCACGCTCAGTCCCAGCTGTGTGATGGGCATAGAACATAGATCATAGAACAGTACCATCATAAGTCATAGGAGCAGAATTTGGCCATTCAGCCCATCGAGTCTACTTTGCCATTCTGTCACGGCTGATCTATCATCCCCTCTCAATCCCATTCTCCTGCTTTCTCCCCATAACTCTTGACACCCTTGTCACTGTGAGATAACCGCTCTTAATCATCCAACGCATCTGTCACCATGAGGCTTTTATTTGATTTATAACACAAAACATGGAACAGTGTAGAAACAGGCCCTTCGGCCCACAATGTCTGTGCTGAATGATGACAGGCCAATTCTTCTCTGCCTGCACATAATCCATATCCCTCCATTCCCTGCATATCAATATGCCTATCCAAAAGCTGACTAAACACCACTATTGTATCTGCCTCCACCACCACCCCCTGGCAGCGCGTTCCAGGCACCCACAGCTCTGTGGGGAATAAAATAAAGTTGACTCGCACATCTCCTTTAAACTTTGCCTCTCTCACGTTAAAGCTATCTATGCCCTCTAGTGTTGGGACATTTCCACCTTGGGGACAAGGTTCTGACTGCCTACCCTATCTTCCTCTCATAATTTTATATACTATAATTAGGTCTCCCCTGAACCTCTGATAACACTCCAAGTGTGTCCAATCACTCGCTGTAACTAACACCTCGAATCCAGGCAACATTCTGGTAAGCCCTCGCTGCACTCTTTCTAAAGCCTCCACATCTTTCCTGTAATGGGGTGATCAGAACTGCACGCAGTTTAGTGTAGAAATACAGCGCTGAAACAGGCCCTTCGACCAACCAACGCCACTAACATGATCCTACACACCGGGAACAATTTTGCAATTATTTTTTACCAAAGCCAATTAACCTCCAAACCTGGATGTCTTTGGGATGTGATAGGAAACTGGAACACCCGGTGAAAACCCACACGGTCTCAGGGAGAACGTGCAAACTCCGTGCAGACAGCATCTGTAGTCAGGATTTAACCCGGGTCTCTGGGTGCTGTAAGACAGCAACTCTACCTCTGCGCCACCGTGCCGCTTCATGACAATTTATCCTTTATCTGTACACTGTGGGCAGCTTGATTGTATTCATGTAGAGTCTTTTCTTTGACTGGATAGCAGGTAAATAAATGCTTTTCAGTGTACCTCGGTACACATGACAATAATAATCTAAACTAGTTTGACGCTGACTACGGGTGCTATCAGTATGGAGTTTGCACGTTCTCCCTGTGACTGCGTGGGTTTCTCCGGGTGCTCCGGTTTCCTCCCACACTCCAAAGACATGCAGGTTTGTAGGTTAATTAGCTTTGGTAAAATTGCAAATTGTCCCTGGTGTGTAGGATAGTGCTCGTGTACAGGGTGTTAGCTGGTCTCGGTGGGATGAAGGGCCTGTTTCCACGCTGCATCTCTAAAGTCTAATCTAAACTAAACCGCAGTACACGTGACAATAACAAACTGAAGAGTTAATGGCCGCCCTGCCTCTTGCTCCCACAGATATGGCCAGCCTAACCTTACACGACCATGACGGATCGAGCGGAGCATCGGATCAGGACACGCTAGCCCCCTTGCCCCACCCTGGAGCAGCGCCCTGGCCCCTTGCCTTCCCCTACCAGTACCCGCCTCAGCACCCTTACAACCCCCAGCCGCCGGGCTACCACGACGTCGCCGGCTTCCCCTACGGAGGAGGCAGTGCCGGCAGCCAGCCCAGTGAAGGTGAGTGGACTGTGGGAACCGTCAGCCTGAGGTGTGGCTACACACTCGGTACCCTCCCACCCCTCACCCTCCCACCCCTCACCGTCTCACCCCTCACCCTCCCACCCCTCACCCCACACCCTCCCACCCCGCACCCTCCCACCCTGCACCCTCGCACCCCCTACCCTCGCAGCCCCCACAATCCCACCCCTCACCCTGCACCTTCTCACCCCGCACCTAACCTGTTGGAAAATCCCAGGAATGATTGAGTTAACATATGATGAGCATTTGACAGCATAGGCCTGCTCAAACTGGAGTTTAGAAGGATGAGGGAGGGGGACCTCATTGAAACTTACCAAATAGTGAAAACCCGGATAGATTGGATGTGGGGAGGGTATTTCCACTAGTGGGAGAGTTTAGGACCAAAGGGCACAGCCTCAGAATAAAAGGACGCTCCTTTAGAATGGAAATGAAGAGGAATTTCTTTAGTCAGAGGGTGGTGAATCCATGGAATTCATTGCCACGGACAGCTGTGGACGCCGTCAATGGATATTTTTAAGGCGGTGATTGACAGATTCTTGATTAGGAAAGGTATCAGGGGTTATGGGGAGAAGGCCGGAGAATGGGGTTGAGGATAGATCGGCCATAATTGAATGGCAGAGTAAACTTGATGGGCCGAATGGCCTAATTCTGCTCTTATAACTTATGAAGTTATGAAAAGACCAAACTTGGACTTTACTGGACTAGATCTCGCACTAAATGTTATTTCCTTTATTCTGTATCTGTACACTGTAGACGGCTCAATTGTAAGTAATCATGCGTAGGTTTACAGGGTTAATTCCCAGGATGTCATATGCTGAGAGAATGGAGTGGCTGGGCTTGTATACTCTGGAGATTAGAAGGATGAGAGGGAATCTTATTGAAACATATAAGATTATTAAGGGTTTGAACACGCTAGAGGCAGGAAACATGTTCCCGATGTTGGGGGAGTCCAGAACCAGGGGCCACAGTTTAAGAATAAGGGGTAAGCCATTTAGAACGGCGACAAGCAAACACTTTTTCTCACAGAGAGTTGTGAGTTTGTAGAATTCTCTGCTTCCGAGGGCGGTGGAGGCCGGTTCTCTGGATACTTTCAAGAGAGAGCTAGACAGGACTCTTAAAAATAGCGGAGTCAGGGGATATGGGGAGAAGGTAGGAACGGGGTACCGATTGGCGATGATCAGCCATGATCACATTGAATGACGGTGCTGGATCGAAGGGCCGAATGGCCTACTCCTGCACCTATTGTCTATTGTCGACTTTCCACTGACGGGTTAGCACGTAACAAAAGCTTCTTTCACTGTACCCGAGTAGACGTGACAATAAACTAAACTAAACATCTTTGGAAACATGGATAGGTGACGTTTTGGGTCGGACCCATCATCAGACACTTCCTTTCCTCGGGATGGGTTCCGTCCCACAACGTCGCTGCTCCTTGTTTATTTTTCTTCTTTATTTGCTCTCAACTTTAGTTTGGAAATACAGCATGGAAACAAGTCATTCAGCCCGCTGAATCCATGCCGACCATCGATCACTGTTTACACCAGCTCTCTGTTATCCCACTTTCTCATTCACTTCCTACACACGAGTGGCAATTTATGGAGACCAATTAACCTACAAACCCAGTGACTGGAGCAACGGGAAGAAACCCACACGGTTGCAGGACCCGCACGGACAGCACCCAAGGTCAGGATCGAACCTGTGAGGCAGCAGCTCAATGGGTCAGAGGTAGAGATCCTGACTACGGATGCTGTCTCTGGAGTTTGTACGTTCTTCATACAACTGCGTGGGTTTACTCTGGGTACTCCAGTTTACACCCACATTTCAAAGACGCGCATGTTGGTAGGTTACTTGGCCTCTGTAAATTGTTCCTAGTGTGTAGGATAGAACTAGTGTACAAAGTGATTGGTACGGACTGGTAGGCCGAAGGGCCTGCTTCCATATTGTATCTATAAACTAAACTAAATTAAATGCTACCAACACTAGTTCTATCCAACACACTGGGGACAATTTACAGAAGCCAATTAACCTACAAACCTGCACATTACCAGCTGAACCACTGTGCTGTTCCTGTTGTAAAATCCCTTCCACCTTTCTCTGCCCGCAGGGAGTCGAAGCAGTGGATCGAACCGGAGCGGGAGCGAGAGGCGAGGGGGGAAGGAGAAGGAGCCCAAACCCGGCGATCCAAAATCTGGGGGCAGTGGCAGTGAGTCGGACCACACCACGCGGAGTGGTGTGCGGCGGGAGCGGGCGGGAAGCGAGCGCTCGGCTCCCGCCAGCGAACACAGTCACCACAGTAACCTGAGCCATCGGAGCCACCACTCACTGGCAGCCAGCATCCGCAGCCACCACACCCACCAGTCCTACGGCCCGCCGGGGCTGCCACCTCTCTACGCCCCTCCCCTCGTCATGATGCCCCCACAGTCCGCCGCCACCCCACCCCCTGGGGCACCCCCGCTCCGCGATCTGTCCGCGGTGCCTCCGGAGCTCACAGCCAGCAGACAGTCGTTCAGAATGGCCATGGGAAACCCCAGTGAGTTCTTTGTGGATGTTATGTGACTCGTTCCCCTTCGCCCTCCGTAAAAGAAAATGCACCCCTTCCACCGCCACCCGTGCAACTGAACAGCAGAGCGACGAAAGAAAACGGTGGACCTGCTTGCGACAGAGTGGCACGTTTCTGGAGTGTGAACAGGATTTTTTTGTATTTATTCAGCACTAATCGCGCAAGATTTATCAACGTAAACACCCCCCATTTTGCTTCCCTCCCCATCCTCCCCTGCAATCTGTGTTTTCCCCACCCCCTCAAAAGAATGGACTGCATTTGTACTTGGACAGTGCCCTGTCTCTCTGCCTCTTTTAACACCTTTCTCATCGTAAGGTTTTGTTTTAAAAGCAAAAAATACCTTTGTTCTGCTTCTATGGAGAGCTTGTTGTAATATCAACAGTCAAACTTTTATCACTTCCAATCTTGTTTTCTGTTGAACTAATTTCTTAAAGCTCTTGTGTGTTTCTTTCCTTGTCACACAGCGACAAATAGTGGGGTTCTTGTCCTCCTCCAACTGGTAATATTGTTGGTGCATTGAGGGGAGAAGTCACCAGCTGGATTGGGTTGGCCCTCTTGTGCTTGGCATCATTTTTTTTTAAATCGTCTGGTCACCAGAACAGTAGGATACAGAGGACAGACCCAGACTGCAAGGAAAAGCATGTTAAAACTCGGTCATTAAGTGTACGATTATGAATTGCATCTTAAAACTCTTCAAGGAAACACCGCAAGCCTTATATTTCACGAAGGAACAAACAAAAAAAATAACTGTCCAACAATTCAATCATGTTGTAAAGCTTCTGATGTGTGTTTTTTTTTGTGTAACTCTTCCTTTCATTAGTAGCGTTTCATGCTTTAAGTTTGTGGGAAATGAAGTAAAAACATCTCGGATCAAAGCACGACGTTGGCACCATCCCCGTCTTCCCTCTCCCCGCCCTCCGCATCTGTCACAATACCTTCCCCTTCGGGAACTGAAATAATAAAAAAGGTACCTAACGATCAATGAAACCTCACTACAGTCAGAGCAGCAAGTCGAAAGATCGTCGAAGATCAGATCCCTCAGGAACATCCCAACGGAGTCTGGGTGTGGAGAACCTCGACTCCATCAGGCAACAAAGGGCAGCTGCACTAATATCTCACAACCTCTCCGCTCACTCACTGAATCTGAAGTTGAATAAGAGAAATATATAACTTGGAGATGACATGTGACCCTGGATGACGGTTTTGTAGCTGAAAGTTGCATTGTATACTTTAATAAAATGGTTCTAGATGATTTCTTCACATCAACTAATTTCATCACTGGTGGAAGTGAGGTGCAATTTGTTATCCATTTTCACGACAGATAGATCATTCAGTAGGGTCTCAGCCACTGTGGTGTCTGAAGAGAGCAAACTTGAAGGAACGCAGAGATCTTGGGGCTGGACAACGTTACAGGGATGAGTTCCTGCAAGGTCGCTGAAAAGGTGTCAATTGTTGCCTCAACTGCTCGAATCTTAGGTTCAGGTTTATTACTGTCATGTGTACTGAGGTGCAGTAAAAAGCATTGTTTTTTGCATGCTAATCAAACAAATCAAATAATACTACACCTTAATACAATCGTCAAACTCAAGTAGAATAGGTAGAGCAAAGGAGAAGATGCAGAGTGCAGAATATAGTTCTCACCATTGTAGTGCATCAATTCCAGAGACAAAGTCCAATGTCCGCAATGGGGTTGAGATGAGTCGGACAGTACCCTAGTTTATTGAAGGGGTGTTCAGAAGCCTGACATCAGGGGAAGAAGCTGTTCCTGAGTCTTTCCAGGTTCTGTTCCATCTGCCCGATGGGAGCGGGGAGAAGAAGGAATGTCTGGGACAGGGACAAGCCTTTGACTATGTTGGCTGAGTTCCCAAAATCAGTATGAAGTGTCAAATGGAGTCAATGGTGGGGAGTCTGGTCTGTGTGATGGACTGGGCATCATCCACAACTCTCTATAATTTCTTGCAATCTTGGGCAGAGCGGTTCCAGAAACAAGCTAACATGCAACCCGATAGTATGCTTTCTATGGCGCAACAGTGGAGTCAATGGAGACATGCTGAATTTCTTCGAAGGTAGTCAAGAATGCTGGAGATAACTCAGTGGGTGAGGCAGCATCTACCGAGTGAAGGAATAGGTGACGTTTCGGGTCGAGACCCTTCTTCAGACTGATGTGGGGGTTGGGGGGGAGCGGGAAGAAGAAAGGAAGAGGCGGGACAATGGGCAGTGGGAGAGCTGGGGAGGGGAAGGAGGGAGAAAGCAAGGGCTACTTGAAATTGGAGAAGTCAATGTTCATACCACTGGGGTGTAAACTACCCAAGCAAAATATGAGGTGCTGCTCCTCCAATTTGCAGTGGGAATCATTCTGGCCATGGATGAGGCCCAGGACAGAAAGGTCGGATTCGGAATGGGAGGGGGATTGAAGTGCTGAGCCATTGGGAGATCAGGTTGGTTAATGTGAACTGTGCAGAGGTGTTGGGCGAAGCGATCGCCAAGCCTGGTCTTGGTCTCACCGATGTGGAGCAGTTGGCACCTAGAGCAGCGGATGCAATAGATGAGGTTGGAGGAGGTGCAGGTGAACCTCTGCCTCACCTGGAAAGACTGCTTGGGTCCTTGGATGGAGTCAAGGAAGTAGAGGCATTGGTGTGGCTTCTTGGCTGAGCTTCAATGTGGTTGGTCTACGACAGATCATTGGTTACATTAACACCAAGGAACCTGAAGCTCTCAACCATTTCCACTTTTGCTTCCATGAGAATTGACTCCTTCATCTCCACACTTTGACCAGTGATGGTGCAGGACTTTCTCTACGGTGCATCATAGAAATACTCCTACGTTAGGCCCTAGATGTTTGAGTTTAAAACATGTTCCTATTGACATCTCTGAGCACAGCTGATTTACGTGAGACATGATGCCAGTGATGACGGAGGAGTCTGAAAAATGCGGTGATGTTTTGGATTGGGACCCTTCTTCAATCTCAAAGTGATGTGATATTTGATTTGGGTCTTTGATGATGTTGGCTGTCTTTATGAGGCATTGCCTCCTGTAGATCCCTTCAATGATGGGGATCTCAGTAGCCATGATAGTCCGGGCGTTCAAGTTGCCAAACCAGGCCGTGATGCCATTGGAGTTATTCAGTGAAACCACTACCATCCATATTTTATTAATATTGCTGTAGGAAAGAACTGGTGATGCTGGTTTACTTTGAAGATAGACACAATATGTTGGGAGTTACTCAGCGGGACAGGCAGCTTCTCTGGACTGACTCTGACTGAGTTATGGGAGAAACATCACCCATTTTTTCTCTCCAGTGATGCTGCCTGTCCTGCTGAGTTATTCCAGCATTTTGTGTCTATCTTTATTAATATTGTTGTTTGTTTTCAGTGCAGATGTCAAAATGGAGAGAACTGTTGTATTTCTGGGCCATTATAGTGAGATTACTGCAACATGGCATTGTTCTACATCAGAATTAGATAGCATTTTGATGAAATAGAGAGGCCTCAGCCACAGGCCAAACTTGATTGGTATTCCTAGAGATCAACTTCAGTTCCATTAGATATTTATTCTCCCCTGAATCTCGTTTATACCTATGGTGGGGACTGTTCTGTGAAGCTTTGATGATCCAAGCCTCGGCACATGCTACAATCCCAGAATCAAAGAGAAATCCAGGAATACGCACTCGAGTTTGGTTAGAGATTTAGTTTAGTTCAGCGCAGAAACAGGCCCTTAGGCCCAACGAGTCCGCTCCAACCAGCAATCCATGTCACACTAGGGACAATTTGCAATTTTTTACCACAACCAATTAACCTACAAACCTGTCCATCTTTGGTGTGTGGGAGGAAACCGGAGCCCCCAGGTAAAATCCACGTGGTCATGGGGAGAATGGATAAACTCCGTACAGACAGCTCCTGTAGTCAGGATCAAACCCATATCTCTGGCGCTATAAGGCAGCAACTCTACCGCTGTGCCACCGTGTCACCCTTTGGGAACAAGTCCAATTTCCAACCCATGAACAAAACCAAATGCAAACCTCAGACCTGTTATCAAGGTGTATCTGGGAACTAAAGACTCCTTATCTTACTTAGCCCACTACGGTACCAGGAACAACAACATGCATTTCTTAATCTTTAGATTTTGAACTGTAGATGCTGGAAACTTGAGGAAGACACAAAGTGCTAGAAGAACTCAGTGGGTCATGCAGCATCGGTGGAGGGAAATGGACAGGCACAGTTCCGGGTCAGGACCCTGCTTTAGACTAATTTAGGTAAGGGAAAGATATTTTCCAGCTATCTCCCTCCCAATCCAATGTCTGAAAAAGGGTCCCGATCTGAAACATTACATGTTAATTTCCCTCCACAGATGCTGCCTAACCCAGTGAGTTCCTCCATTTGTGCTTTTGTTTCCAATTTTTCATCGTTATGCTTACAGCCTGACATCATTATTTCTTAATTGTAAGTTGAGCTGAATGTCCAGGACACTTCACAGGAACGTAATCAATTCAAATTTGGCACTTGGGCCACGTACAAAGATATTTGGTATGTACACTCTTTACCGTAGTGAATTCAGGAAAAAAGGAGAGGTCTAGATGGAGAATTCCAGAACTTAAGGCCTGGACTGCTGAAGATGAAACTTGATGGTGCAAGAGGTGGGTTCAGGGAATGCAGAGATCTCGGAGCGTTGTGGGGCAGGAAAACATGACCAAGATGAAGAATGCAGTGCCCGAAAGGACACTGGGAAGTGGTGCCAATTGTTGCTTGAACTGTTCTGGTTGTCTAATCTTCAATGAGAGCTAGAAACGAGGAAATGCAGATGCTAGTTTAGTTTAGAGATACAGTGTGGAAACCATGTGGACCAGCGAACACTGGTACACTAATTCGATCCTACACCCTTGGGACAATTTACACATGCCAATTAACCTACAAACCTGCACGTCTTAGGAATGTGGGAAGAAACCAGAGCATCTAGAGAAAACCCATGGGGTCACAGGAAGAAAATACAAACTCTGGACAAACAGCATTCATAGTCAGGATCCCCGAGGTCTCTGGTAACTCTACTGCTGCACCACTGTGCCACCTCCATATATGTATAGTATCTGACCTGATCGGATAGCAGGCAAAACAAAGCTTTTCACTACCTCAGTACAGAGATCTCAAAACGCAGGTGTGGGACTAGGGTAGATGGGGCATGTTGGCCGGTGTGGGCAAGTGGGACTGAAGGGTCTGTTTCCAAGCTGTATGACTCTGACATGTGACAATAATAAACTTAAACCAGGTAAGGCAGAAATTCACAAGCATCTCCTGTATCCTGGGCTTTTGGTTTCTTTCCACATTCCTAAGACGTGCAGGTTTGTAGGTTAATTGGCATGTGTAAATTGTCCCAAGGGTGTAGGATCGAATTAGTGTACCAGATTTGATGCTTGTGATGTGGCTTCTGCACTGGTATGACCAGGTGCAGACGAGGCAACCATTATGCAGAGCGCCTGAGCAATGTCCACAATTCAACTCTGCTTCCCATTCCCCCACCAACCCATCTGGCCTTGGTTTTATCCGCTGCCAGGATGAGACAAAGTGCAAACTAAAGAAGAATACATCACATTCTGCTTGAGTGACATACAGCCCAATGGTATGAAAATGTAATGTTCCTATTGGTGAGGCCACATTGAGTGTATTGTGTTCAGGTTTGGTCATCATGTCATAGGAGACTTGTTAAGCTGGAAAGGATGCAGAGAAGATTTACAAAGATATTTCCAGGACTCAGGCCTGAGCTATAGGAGAGGTTGAGCAGGCTAGGACTCTATTCCTTGGAATGCAGGTGGGTGAGGGGTGATCTTACAGAGGTGTATAAAATCATGAGAGGAATAGGGGAATCAAGAACAAGAGGTCATAGGTTTAAGGTGAGAGAAGAAAGATTTAATGGGAACTTTTTTACACAAAAGGGTGGTTGGTATATGGAATGAGCTGCCGAAAGAGGCAGTTGAGGTAGGTATTATAAACAACGTTAAAGAAACATATAGACAGGTACATGGACAAGATAGGTTTAGAATGATATGGGTCAAACATAGGCAGGTGGGACTAGTGTAAATAGGGCATGTTGGTTGTGCTGAATGGTCTGTTCCCTACACTTCTATTTCAATAACCCATTCCCTGAGGGACAGAAAGTGCTGGAGTAACACAGCGGGTCAGGTAGCATCTCTGGGGAGCATTGATAGGTGTCATCTATCCGTGGTATTCAGAGATGCTGCCTGACCCATTGTGTTACTCCAGCACGTTGAGGCGTAGGGAACAGACCATTCAGCACAACTTGCCTATGCCAACCAATGTTCCCTATCTACACTAGTCCCACCTGCCTATGTATGGCCCATATCGTTCTAAACCTATCTTGTCCATGTACCTGTCATTGTGTCCCTTTATGTAAACCAGTATTTATTGTTCCTTGTTTCTATTTTCCTCCACCGGTGCCTAGGCTCATCACTCTTCCCCACTTGGTCGTGTCTGACCTTCACCCATATACCTGTTCTACTTTGCCCATTGTTCAGCTTTCCTATACCTCCCCCTGTCTCATCACTCAAGTCCACTTCTTTATATAAAAACAAGTCAGAATGTGCTGGATGAACTCAGCGAGTCAGGCAGCATCTGTGGAGGGAATGGACAGATGGCATATTGAATCAGGACGTTTATTTCCCATGAATGAGTACAGTAGATGTTCAGCACCATTGACACAAAACTGGGACACTCTTGAAGGGAAGAGTGGAGACACAAGAAACTAGTTGCTGGAATCTAGATAAAACATTGGCAGGTCAGGGAGCTACTTCAGTGTCAGAAGGGTCCTAATCCTAAATATCATCTATCTATTCCTTCTAGAGATGCTGGTGGCCCACTGTTCCTCCAGCATCGTTTCTATTGGAGGAAGAGTTATTTACCTTCAAGGAATGTCCTCAATGGAGATTTCATGAAGATATACAATTTACTTGATCAATGTGGTGGATTTCTTGAATGAGCGCCACCCCTCAAAAATGAAAAATGGGGGGGGGGGGAAACACGTGAATGGGAAGGATAATGGTTGAATGATGTTGGGAAATTATGAATCGGTTTGCAGAAGGGTCCCAACATGAAACATCACCTATTCATGTTCTCCAAAGATGCTGCATGACCTGTTGAATTAACTCAGCACTTTCTTTCCACCAGAGGTACCGCCTGACCCAGTCATTCCAGCACCTTATATCTTTTTTTTCTAAACCAGCATCTGCAATCCTTGTTTCTACATGGAGTGCGTTGCATTGAGCTAAGGGGTTCATTAATGGTGAAACAAGACATAGAAACAAAGCACTGCAGATGCTGGTTAATATTAAAAAGGATACAACTGCTGGACCCTTCTTAAGACCCTCTCCTCAAAACCACCCCTCCCCACGTCCACCCCTCTATCCCAAATCTCCCCTTCCCTCTTACCAACCATTAATTTTGGGGAGATTTTCTCCCCTCTCACCACTCACTGAGTCTGAAGAAGGGTGCCGATCCGAAACATCACCTATCCATGTTCTCTGGGGATGTGGGATAGGCAAAAATAAACTTTGTGGCTTCAGCCTATTCCTTTTTCGGTCATTGATTATGTGAACGTTGTGTGAAATGGATACAGTGTTGGTTCATATTCACACAGATTGTAAAGTTTTGTTCTTTTTAATGTATGACCGAAATAAACTATTAATTAATTCATTCATTCATGTTGCCTGACCTGCTGAGTTACTCCAGCACTTTGTGTCCATTTGTGGCTTCATAAATGGGTTTGGGCAAGAAGGAATGTGGAGAAGAAAAGATCAGGGATGAAATTAAAAATTGAAAAATAACAATTTTTATTTCAAATTTTCAACAAGTCACCACCAATTGATTATTATACAGCAAAATATTATTGGGACACCGCTACCAGCCTTGGAGGGCATCTACCACACACGGTGCCTCAGGAAGGCTGTCAGCATCCATAAAGACACCTCTCACCCTTGTAATGGACTGTTCGAAGTACTCCCTTCCGGCAGACGTTACAAGGCCTTCTACGCCCACAACTCTAGACTCAGGAACAGCTTCATTCCCAGAGCTATAGCCGCTCTGAACCGGCACTACTGAGTGCCCCCCATCCTCATGGACTGTCTCCCTCGGATGGTCACGTCGCACAGACACATATGCACTTTAGTCTGTTTTGACTGTTTTACTGATCTAGTGTTCTTTTCACAAACCTTGTTCTTGGGGTATCTAAACCTAAATGTTATTAGTTGTTTACGTTATGACATCGGATGGAAGTTGCAAACCAAATCTCGTTGCACTTATTGTTAGGTACTCCCCCCCCCCCCCCTCTGGTGAATGCTATGTACTTAACTCTTTTGTTTCTCTCCTGAGTGCAGGCCCCGTGGCTGGGAGTCAGGAATCAAGGGGTTAAGGGCTCCTGTACCCGATTGGCCAAGCTGTGTCAGGTGACGGGTGACTCATCGGAAGCCTAAATACCAGAAGCTCCCAGAATTCTCTCTCTCTTCGTCGACCCTGACTCATGAACAGACTGTATTCTGAGCTGCAGGAGGCCTGGCCACATGGCATAGAACTTTGTGTATTATTACCTACCTTTGTCAATTAATATTGAATTGGGACGGATAAGGGCTGACCTGAGGGTATACGTGTATTTTGTTTAAGGGTTATTTCCATTTAGGCAGGTTAGAGACTCTAGTTCAATGGCCCATTGCGAGGCTGGCTGGAGCACTGTTATCTTTGTTTATTAGTTTATTCTTGTCCTTGACCTGGTTGTTTGAATCAGGTTTGTGTTTTAACACAAATAAAATACTATTTTCTTGAACTTGAGCCTGGTTTTTGACTATGTTACGCGGCTCTGAAGTACCTGCATTCGGGAGTCGTAACAAAAGGGGGGCTTGTCCGAAGTTTTGAGAACCCTAGACTGTTTTGGGTTTTTTTTGGTAGGCTTCTGGTGACTGAGGAAGTCTGTGTTGTGAGGGGACTGAGGAATTCTGTGTTGTGAGGAGATTTTTGTAACACTTATGTGTAATGACAATAAAATATATTATTATTATTATTATTATTATTATTATCCCAGGAGTAGAGCATCAGGGGTTCCATGGGGGGGGGGGGGGGGGGGGGGGGGGGGGGGTCACATGACTACACATGCCTGCGTCATGACGCTGGCGCCGTCCGAGCGTGGGCGCGTCATGTGACCGGGCGACAGCTGAGGCCGGGCAGGAGGGCGGCGGCGGACATTTTGTGAGCGGCGGCCGAAGGGAAGAGCAGCGGCAGGTGAGAGGCGGGGGAGTGTACGGGAGCTCCGGCGGGTCTCTCCCCTGGATCAAACCTGTGCGGAGACGTTTTCTTTCCCTCCGCCCGGCAGTAGCAGTGGCAGCGGCCGCGGCCGCGGGATGGGGCAGCTCCTGCAGTGGCCGCAGCACTGGACTGCGGCGGACATTTTGTGGAGGGTGGTCCCGGGGGGGAGGGGGATTTGGGGGGCAGGGGGACACCCCCGGGCTGAGGCCGCTGCTCTGCCCCAGGCTGCACCCTGTCAGCCGGGTTGGGGGCAGTGTGGGCATCCCGGGGGTGGGATGTGGGAGGGTGGAGGTGGTGAGCAAGACGGGGGAGGGGGCTTCCATTAATCCTGGGGAGTGTCTCCCTTTCCTTCCCATCCCAGCCCTTTCCACCCCTCTCCCCACGTTCACTCCTCCCTCCCTCCCTCCTACGGTCTCCTCTCACCACGCCGTAATTTGGGGGAGATTATCTCCCCGCCCCTCTCCTCCGACTACCATCCTATCAATAAAGGCAGCACACCCAACACCAGATCCCACATGCACCCCTGCATCCAGAGAAGCCTTCCTTGAAATCAGACATGAAGTCATGTGCTGGTTTGCGCACTCTCCCCTCCCTATGCCGGCTCCATTGAATGACAATGAACTGCAGATGATGGTTTACAAAATAAAAGACAAAGTTTTGGAGTAACTCAGCAGGTCAGATAGCATATTTGGAGAATATGGATAGGCGATGCTTCGGGTCTGGTCTGAAGGAGGGTCCCAACCCAAAATGTCACCTATCAATGTTATCCAGAGGTGCTGCCTTGAACCTCTGAGTTACTCCATCACTTTGTGTCTTTTATTTCCCCCATTGAATACCATGATCTGTTGACACCCTCTACTTAATAGGGTGGCATTTCAGTAGAAAATATATTGACTGGTTTGATCTCAGCCTAGGTTGGTGACTTGAAACCCCGGGAGTGAAGTAGATTACAGAGCGGGAGACGCTGCCTGATCCACCGTGGTCACTGAGCTCCTCATCATTGAAAGGATCTATAGATTCTCTGCCTGAAAAAGGCAACAAATATAAAAGACCCACATGCTCCTGGTCACGCTCTCATTTTACTCCTATCATTGGGGAAATAAGTATAGGAGTCTGAAAACCATGACCTTCAGGTCAAGAACAGCTTCTTCCCAACAACCATCATCAAGCTCTTGAACACTACACAACACTGACCTCAACTTCTGTGGCCTGCCTTTGGTTGCACTAAGGACTTCAGTTTTTTGTACTACAGTTTTGTGGTTATTGATTTTTTATTTATTATGTATTATTGATGTGTGTTTTATTTGTGTGCTCCATTTGTGGGCTATGCACTAAATTTCTCCCTTGCCCCTCTCCATGCCAACTCAATTGAATACCAAGATCGATTGACAACATTTAAGGGTAGTGTACCTCTAGTTAACTAGGTGGCATTCCCATTTCAATGCCACCAGACTGAATTTTCTTAGTTTCTGCCTCATGCCTGTTTTGTAGCATCTGGCTCTGAGCGTGAATTCGCTGACATCAGAATGTTAGCCTGGTATGTTTTTATATGTTCGTCAGAACATGAACCAATGACTTTCTAGCTCTGGAGAGTGCTTTCGCTTGAGTGATGGCTGTCACTAATTCTGCTTGGGAAAAGTGAACCTTTGGAATTCTCTGACCCAGAGACTTGTGGAGACTAGTTATACGATTCAGCTATTGTATATTTAACTGGCCCAAAGTTAATCAGCGCCCAGTATCAGTTTGTCCATTGGCAGTGTTTAAACATTCTGTAGTATGTCAGGGAATAGTAAATCAGACAGGAAATTAGAAGGGGAAAATATCTAATATTTGGTTAGAAGGGATCATACAAACTAATGTTGTATTTTTTAGCATTTAGTTTAGGGGGTGATTTGGTCAAACCTTTCAAGAAACTAAGGAATCAATTGGCTATATAGTGGGAAACATTTTTCTCTGATGGATGTCTGAAACTAGGAGGTCCTAAAATAGAGTTAGTCCATTGTGAGGTGTAATTAGGAAGCCTGCAGCGAGTGGTATGAATGATTAGTAAGGGTGTCAGGAGTTATGCGGAGAAGGCGAGAAAGGAAAGATAGATCAGCCATGATTAAATGCCTTGATGGGCTGAATGGCCTAATTCTGCTCCTATAACATGAAATTGGGAGGTCTTTCTGCAAGTAGTAACTAATAATTAAATCTGTGATAATTGAAAATAATTTCAAGTGTATATTTATCATAAGCACCAGATATGAACAGAAATAATGAAAGATTTGCTGTACCTTTACAGGCACGTGTGGTAAAGGTGGGTATGTAGAATTAGGTCACGGATAAGCCATTATCTCATTGAATGACAAAACATGCATTGGGGCTGGGCATATAATGGAATTGCCTACTAGTATACTTCCATTACTTATCAGAACAGATTCAGGTAAATAGTCTATATTTGACACAATAGTTTTTGTATATTGATCTGTCATATTGATATTGGTATATTAACTTGTCATCACATTGAATAAGCTGTAATTTTGCACCCGTCACAAGAATATTAATAAAACAAGAAGGCTAGTAATTAATTGAAATTTACATGCATTTATAATTAAATGATGTTGGCAGCTGCATTGATCCAGTATTAAATCGGTGCAATATCATTAACTGGAACAGTATACCTTAGTAACAAATAGCTGCTTCATCTTTACTTTATATCTCCTTATGAACAGGAAGCCCTTTGGACCAATGAGTCTATATGCCAGTTCTCGGAGCAGTCCCACACTCCCACTTGTTTCCGTTCAAACATGTTAGTTAATCAATTCCATCCTGCTTTTTTCTATCACCCACCTACATTAGAGGCAGTGTACTGTAACGCACATTGCCACCAAATTAAGTGGGTGATCAGAAATCAGATGTCTTTTTAACTGAATTTTAAAGAAAAATACTTGCCATCATTGGGCGAATGTACAAACTCGCTCAATTGATTGAAAATCTGTATATTTTTAATTCATTCAAGGGCTGTGCTCTTTCTAAACTAATCAGCGTTTAATT
Organism: Okamejei kenojei; assembly: GCA_035221665.1. Taxonomy (NCBI): domain Eukaryota; kingdom Metazoa; phylum Chordata; class Chondrichthyes; order Rajiformes; family Rajidae; genus Okamejei; species Okamejei kenojei. The sequence continues at coordinate 41,626,512 of CM069144.1, forward strand.
GACCATTAAGTTACATTTGAGAAGTTGGTGTGAACTGCTACCTTGAACTGCTGCAAGTCTTAAGGTGTGGGTAAACTCACGGTGCTGGGAGGGAGTTCCAGGATTTTTACCCAGTGCCGGTGAAGGGATGGTGATGTATTTCCAACTTAGTTGGACACAAATGTGACAATGGAGGGCAACTACCAGTTGGTGGTGTTCCAGTGCTCTTGCTGTCCTTGCCCTTCCAGCTGGTGGAGACTGTAGGTTTGCAAGGATATAGAATCTGCTTTGGGGGAAAATGGGATACAAAGTGTATTTTGATTCTGCTCTTCTCCGGTAATGTGAAACTCTTAAGAACCTTTACTGCTTTGTTTTAAGATCACTTTTTGGTTGCTCAGCACATTTGAAGCATTAGTTTAGCCTTGATTTGATCTCTGCATTTCACTTTGTTAGTTTGCAATAAAGTACAAGTAAATAACCAGCCTACAACATTAAGTTGCCTAAACAAAGCCTATTGCATGTTTGTTTGTGCTACATGTGGTGGCCGTGTCCTCGTGCCTTCATGTAAAAGGTGAAAGGATTAATAGTTTGAAGTAAACTTGACTTTCTTTCTCATCCATGTGTTACTTCTTGGCAACATTCAGTGTCAATTTCCACCTATCTTTTTATTTCTATACCACTCTTGTTTTTCAAGTTGGGTTGCTGCGGCACAGTGGGGCAGCAGTAAAGTTGTTGCATTACGGCACCCTAGCCAGTGTTCGATCCTGTCTACGGGTGCTGTCAGTACGGAGTTTGCACAGTCTCCCTGTGACCATATGGGATTTCTCTGGGTGCTCTGATTTCTTCTCACATTCCAAAAATGTGTGCGTTTGTAGGTTAATTGGCTTCTGTAAATTGTTCTTAGTGTGTAGAATAGAACAAGTATACAGGTGATTGTTGATCGGCGCAGACTCGATGGGCCGAAGTCCTATTACCACGCTGAATCTCTATACTACTGAATGAACAAACATGTCCTCCAGCTAAATGTTCTGAAATCTGAAGCCGCAGTTGTCAGTTATCACCTCTGTTCTCCAGCCTTAGACAGTTCCATACCTTGACGAGTACCTTGAAACTTTGCTGCCTTCCATGTTGTCCTTTCAATCCCCAGTGATCTTCAGACTAATTTTTCTGCCACCAGTAAGAGCTTCTGTTTTTGCTTCTTGCGATTTCAACCCTCCCTTAGTTGATTTCCATGTCTCATTTCTGTTTATGACATAGGAAGCCCATCAAACTGGTGCTAGCTCTTTGTATTCCCATTTTCCCGTTAATATCACGTGCAATTTATTCTCCCTTCATTCTCATCAACTTCTGCAGATTGTACCATTCACCTCCACTTAGGGCCATTTTATTGTGGCTAATTAATCCAATGGTCTTTGGGAAAGGGGATGCTTATGGAGCATCTAGGGAAACACGGACAGTCACAGAGAACCTGCACATTTCACACGGACAGCATTGGAGTTCAGGATTGAAACCAAGTCATTGGACATTGAGGCAGCAGCTCTAACACCTGTGCTACTTTGCTGCATAAATTTACTCATGGAATACTTGGAAAAATCTCTGGACATCACAATTTTCCAGCATTCTGTTCAACTTCCCTTCAGGTCTTAATCAATTACTTTGTTGCTACGGTCTGACATACGCTAGGTCCTGTTACCATCTGTACTTGCTGAACAGTGTTGCTTTCTGATTAGCAATGAACAACTTCAAAAGGTTCATGCTTTCAAACCATAATAATAATAATAATATATTTTATTGTCATTGCACAGAGGTACATCGAGATTTGGTATGCATCTTCCAGCCGATGTAATAGCATAATTAGCTAAAAATTTAGACACCCAGAGAAACAAGATTTTAAAAAAAACTGTTAAAGCAGTATAAAGTGCAAATAGGCCTGTGCCGTGTCGAGGTGCAACATGACCATCCGAGGGGGGCAGTTCATGGGGAGGGGGGGGGGGGTCACTCAGCAGGGCCTGTTCAGAGCAGCTATAGCTCTGGGGATGAAGCTGTTCCTAAGTCTGGAGGTGCGGGCGTAGAAGGCCTTGCAACGTCTGCCTGATGGTAGAAGTTCCAACAGACTATTGCAAGGGTGTGAGGAGTCTTTATGAATGCTGATGGCCTTCCTGAGGCACCGTGTATTGTAGATGCCCTCCAGGGCTGGTAGCTGTGTCCCAATTATCTTCTGCGCTCTGTGGACGACCCGCCACATCCCTGACTATTTCTCCAATAATCTATCTCTCCCAGATGTATAACGACCCTGTTTAACAGATCCAGGTCTCTTAGTCTTTAAATGTAAATACTAGCAGTCCCCAAGTTAAGACTATATTCAGTTCCTGAGAATTGTTTGTAACGCAAACTTTTAAAAGTTGGATATAAATGAAACCAATGTGTGGGAGAAGATCACAGACACAGGAGAGCACATAAGTGTGGGCGGAGGAGCTGTCTTGCCAGCAAACCAGCCCCACCGACTCAGTAAATGAGCAAATGAGTCTGCCTGACTCGACCTATCCTGATTGGTGCAGCTCTGGGGTTTGGGGTTAGAGAGAGGGCATGTGGAGATACTCTGCTCCCACCCAGTAGAAAATGCCTGCAGCACGGCAGCAGCCAACAAATCCATCCCCATCCATTGTGACAGTCTTCCAAATGCTCATGTATGTACAGGCTGTCAGTAAACCGGGCATTTGTAATCCAAGGAGGACCTCGGTCTACCCTCCATTATCCCTGAGCCTCAACTTTTCAATATCGTTCCTCCCTTTGCAACAGGCACGTGCCGTGAGTAATCAGCCAGGGTAGGCAGTGGCTTTTAAAAATCTTGAAAACCGTGCATGCGCAGATTATTCTCTCCCCGGTGAGCTGTCAGTCAGCTTTTTTAAAATCTTTAAACCGCGCATGCGCACATTGTTCCCTCGCCGGTGAACTGTCATTCGGCTATTTTTAAATCGTGGAAACCGCGCATGCGCAGATTGTTCTCTCGACTTTTATCATGTACTTTGTTTTCAATAGGTCCTATCTCTTAATAAAGTATTTAAAAACATATAGCTCAAAAAAAAGTACTTACGATATTATTTGTGCACAAAATCCATTCTGCAGCAAAAATATCCATAAGGTTGCATCGTGAAACTCTTCAGGTAATCACTATCCACCCTTGAAAATCCCGCTAAGAAACTTGCGCATGCGCAGTAGGCTGGTGCGCATGCGCAGTGTGCAACGCAGCACATGCATGCAGTCCGCAGTGTAAAGGCAGAGTTTCAGCTGCCTTTACGGACCGTTCACAGTGATGGCTTGAAGCAGCGTCGACAGCACGTGAGTAGCACATACTTCCGCGTTTAAAACGTACTGCTGATGAAAGGCACGGGAGAATTATGCCTCCCTAAGAGATTGATCTCTTAGGGAGGCATAATTCTCCTGTGACTTTACTATTTATCACCATTTTATATATGTTTTATATATATTTTATATATATTATATTTAGATATAAAATAATTACTATTTTATAATTTTAGTCAGGGTAGGCACTGCCTACCCTGCCTACCCTGACGGCACGTGCCTGCTTTGTAAGTTGCTCTTTTGAAACTATTCTTCAGTCAAACGTTCGGTCATGTCTGCTAATTTGTTTAGGTGGCCCTTGTCAAATCTTGTCAGTACTCTCGTAAAATATAGCAACACCTCTGGAGAACTTGGATAGGTGGTGTCAGGACCCTAAAGAACTCCCTACCTGAAACTTTACCTATTTGTGTTCTCCAGAAATGCTGTCTGACCCACTGAGTGACTCTAGTACTTTGTGTCTCTTTTTGTGAAATATGGCAAAATGTTTTGTTTATAGAGGGTTTGTTTAAATGGAGATGGACACAAAATGTTGGAGTAACTCACCGGATCAGGCAGCATCTCTGGAAAAAATGATTAGGTGGCGTTTCGGGTTGAGACCCTACTTCAGACATGCTTAAATGGGAACTAATTAATTCAGAGGAATGCGCAGGTAGTTCTGCGATAACATGTCCACAATACGAATTGGATCTAACACAATCAGTTAATTAGGAACACTACTTGTATTGCGCATACCTAATTTGTTATTATGTGATTTTGATTGGGAATTAGAGAACCACTTAAAGCTTACTTTGCCAATTGACACACTGAAAATAAGCTGTCTTGGCAAAAATGTTTCCATGTAGCCACCCCGTAGTAATTGGAGACTGTTGTTTCTTAAGAAGACAGCCATTACTTTCACCATGAGTGGCCATTAAAATTGACAAACGCTCACTTCTGCTGACACTTGTTCAATATTACTGTATTAAAACAAGATTACATACAAAACAAAAAAAAACTTTTTAATAATTTAAAGATCCCTACTGGCAAAAGTAACTGTTAATCCAAGTCTGAACTTTATTTCCCATGGACACAATGGTTTTTATAACCCCGTTTTCAATAGCACGAGGTTTCTTAGGAACATAACTATCACATTATAGCAGAACACCTGTATGATGTAGTCATATAACCTTGATGTATGTGATGTCATCTTGTCGTCGTGAACTGGTGATATATACAATTTTGTTGTGACGTGTCAATGCTCTGAGCATTGCACAATGGCTCTGTTGTTTGTTTCAAATTTAGTTGACAGAGGACAAGAGATATTCTCCATCTTCCGTTTGGTATACCTCCAGAAGTGCCGAGAAATTTTGTACACTCTTCAATTGTGGATAAATTACTCAATTTTGTTTTGGGAAAGTTGGCTTGTATCAATTTGTGACTTTGATCTCTGGAAAATTAGAATAATAAATCTGGGTCCTTGATCATTTAAAAAAAATTCTTTGGACATTTTAACCTCGAACTATAAAATAATTTTTTTTAAAGTTTTTCTTGGGAAATAAAGGTTGCAGTGAAACAAAAATCTTGCCTATCCCTAGTTTGCGGTGTTGGGCAGGGCTTCATAAACTGCAACGGTTCGGAATATGACATAGTGATCTGTACATACAATTGATTGCACTTGTTTGGAGAATGGTCTGAGATGATAAGAGCATTGGACTATGTTAAATATCATTGTCCAAAGTGCTCTGCAGCATTTTGAGATCAGTGGAAAATGGCATGTCCATGTTTTATTTGAATCAGATAACCATGTCATGACCTTGTTTCTGGTTTGAATTCTGTATTTGTTAGAGAGATAGCTAATCAGACTTCTTCAAGACAAACAGTAAATGGTGTGGGGGTGAGGGAGTTCAGCTAGTAAAACAATAATTGAACAGAGAACGTCATGAATGAGCAGGAAAACCATAAAGTTTAGTTTAGAGATACAGAGTGGAAACAGGCCCTTCAACCTACTGAGTCAGCGCAAACCAGTGACCACATGTTCATACTGGTTCTATTATACATAATAGGGACAATTTACAGAACCAAAATAACCTACAAACCTGCATGTCTTTGTAGTGTGGGAAGAAAGCGTAGCACCACAGGGAGAATGTTCAGACTGTCCGCGAGGATCAAACCTGGGCCTCTGGCGCTGTAAGGCAACAACTCCACCACTGTGCCACACAAAGTACTGAACAAAACCTACCACAACTTGGTCATAGTTTTTAATGACTGCAAATCCTTTTTCAGTGGCAAATTAGCTAGTCCCCAATCTTTTTCCTCCATGTTTTGTTTTGCTCTTTCATCCCTCTGAATCTCATATTAATAATTAGAAGCTTGGATCAGAAGTATTGGCTAAATCCTTTCTCGGTTGCAAAGTAGCTAGTTCCCAATCTTTTTCCTCCAAGTTTTGTTTTGCTCTTTCATCCCTCTAAATCCCACATTAATAATTAGAGGTTTGGATCAGGAGTATTGGCTAAATCCTGCTGTTTTAATCAGGTCCCATTTCATGGTATCACCTGGGCTTCTCTTTCAGTGCATAAAATGGAGAATGCAGCATAGCCAGTGCTGTTTTTCTGATGTGATTTAACCATATAACCATATAACAATTACAGCACGGAAACAGGCCCTCTCGGCCCTTCCAGTCCGTGCCGTTATTATCGTACAACACTATTTAACGAATGGTGCTCTCCCGTGGTCTTGACCAAGATGGTGGTAACTGCACGTCATAAAAAGACAGATGGGATTTTTTACATTACCACTATTTGGATCTTGGTCATCACAGCAGATCTAGCTGATTCACTCAATTTGAAACACTGGAGTATCTTGAGGGTTGCTTTTCTGTTGATCTATCTAGTGTTTACTAATTCTCATGTTACTGTTATGCTGAGCAAAACACAAATTGCTGGAGGCACTCAAAGGGTCAGGCAGCATCTGTGGAGGGAATGAATAGCTGTTTTGGGTTGGGACCCTTCTTCAGGCTACCTATAACAATATTATTTGTTGAAATTAATACCAGTTTTACCTAAGAATGAGCGGTTATTTTTCAGTGGTTAAAGTGAGAAATTTGCACCTGGCAAGATATTCCTTGTAATATGTCCATTTTATAGAAGATCAACTGGCCTTAAGATTTGTAGGTAGACACAAAATTCTAGAGTAACTCAGCGGGACAGGCAGCATCTCTGGATAGAAGGAACGGGTGATGTTTTGGGTTGAGACCCTTGTTCAGACTGAGAGTCGGGGAGAGGGAGACAGAGATATGGAAGGGTAAGGTGTGAAAACAAGTCATCAAAGGGGACGATGGTCAAGAAAAAATGTTGAATAGATCACTGTTAGCTAGGGAAACACGACAAAGGTAAAAATTTAATCAGGAGGACAGTCAGACTGGTTGGAGGACTAGGATGAGGAGGGAAAGCCAGGGTTACTTGAAGTTAGAGATGTCAATATTCATACCGCTGGGTTGTTAGCTGCCCACGTGTAGGTGCTGGTGGTAATTATTTAGACCATTTGGCTATCATCAATGAGTTTGTCTAACTTGTGACTGCCCCCAACACTGGTACAATGAGTGTTCCCTCTTACAATTTATGCAACCACATTCTCCAAGGAGTGACTGCATGGTTGAGCATTGAGAACTTGAAGCATTGCTGCTTCATGCAGGAGGCTAAATAATTGTTTTACATTTCTTCTACTCTTCCCTTTCTCATCCAAGTTCTTCCATTGTGTGCTCCACCCCCACAAAATATTTTATAACAGCTGTTTTGTATTGATTCATTATGTTGGGTACTCACCATATCTTGTGTTTTCTAATGGGTGGTTTGCATGATGAATATCTGATCAGACTTCACCCCATTGCATATTTTAGTGGTTTGTCGTTGTTCCATATGTGATGTTACATATTCCCTCGAGACATCTGAAGCTTGAGGCATTGATTCTGACTGCATTTGTAGTCGTTATTATCGTTTAATCAGTTAGTTGGATGGCCTGGCCAAGCGATATAATTTGGACTTGAAGTGTGTGTGTGTGTGACTGTTTATTGATAACTAACCCATCGGCTTCACTTAATTAAATTGTGAGCTTAATTTTATGTATCATATTTTGGAAATGAAGCAGGAAATGGCTTGTGTACAAAAACCTGGCTTTACATGGCATTTAAAGGACCAAGATTATCCAAAAACTTAATTCCAGTCGTGGCGAGTTTTCAGCTGAACTTTGAATGGTGACCCAGACTGATACTCATTCTGCCACATAAGGTTCCACTACTGTGCCCCGGAGCCACACGGTGTTTGGTCAGTCTCCTAGTGGCACGGATAACAGCAAGTGGGGAAACAGGTCCCTGTGAACATGGCCATGGATCGAGAAGAATGTGCTCAATCAACTCAATAACCACTGTACTGAATAATTCAGCAACGGAGCCTCCACAGATTCACCTCGAGGTGAAGAATTTGTGTACCAATTGTGTTCTGCGTAACCATTGAGCGAGTGAAAGCACAGCCGTAAAACGCTGTTAGTTGAAAAAAAGTATGAAAGGTCTCTTCCCGAAAGGTCACCTATTCATTTTCTCCAGGAATGCTGTCTGGCCCGCTGAGTTACTTCAGCTATCAGTGTCTATCTTCAGTTTAAGCCACCCACTCCCATGCTGCTCGACCCGCTGATATCCTCCAGCAGTTAGTTTTTTTTAATTTGCTTCAGACTCCAGCATCTCGTCTCCTGTGAAGCCAATATCCGATATCACCCAATTTCCGTTGTCCTTAAAATGTTGTGGAAGAAATCAACTGCAGATATAGGTTTATACCAAAGATAGACACAACGTGCTGGAGTAACTCAGCGGGTCAGGCAGCATCACTGGAGAAAAGGGATGGATGACGTTTTGGGTAGAGACCCTTCTTCAGGCTAAAATAAAGTGGTGTGGGGGGGAGCTCTTCTCGCCTCCAGCTGTGTTCACCCCCCCCGTCGTCCAACGATCCCGAAACGTCACCCATCCTTTTTTTCCCTCTAGAGATGCTGCCTGTCCCGCTAAGTTACTCCCGCACTTTGAGTCTGTCCTTAAAATATGATCGTTTGGAGGGTGAGGAACGATGTTACGCCAACACGCTTTGATAAGGTGCTTAATTCTATCCCCACGGAGTGCTTTCGACTTCCACACCCGCAGCCAGTTTCTGGTTTAGATATCCCGCTGCATGGTTCGGGCTGCTTTGTCGCATTGCAGACTTCCATTTCCCGGAGCTGCCATTCAAGTGCGAGTCTTTTTTTGGGAGCAGACCACGCCCAGGCTTAACTTTTTTTTTCTATAACAAAAACACATTGCAGGCAATAAACGCCGCAGCGAGGTTGAATCGAACACTTTGCAAAGCAGGGTCACTGCAACCTCTATATCAGAAGCGATAGGATAGCACACTGCTGCGATATCCGACTGCTAATACCCTTATATTCAAATAAGGCCACCGCCCCTGCTCTGTTACATTAGATGACTTTGCGGATAGTACGTGAGGCGGTTGGTAAAGCATCTCCTTTTAAAGGGCGAGTCTGCATTTCGCGAGAGAGCTCGTTCTGGGGAAAATGGTACATTATATCCCTGAGGAATGAGACTACCGTGCGGCATCAAATGTAAACTGCCTGTGTGATTCGTCTTCAGCTGATGTGACGAGCAGAGTTGGTTGATTTTGTAGTCTAAACTCAACATTGATCTGGCCTGTGCATTGATCGGGTATTTATGAAATGCTTAGTTTCTCGAGGGTAAATGCAGAGATATTAAAAGCCCACATCTGGGGTGGTATCTAACGAGTTTAATTTTCTTGTGGGTCTATTTATTTATGGTAATGTGATTGCTTTTAATCAAGAAGATTTTACCCTTTTACAATCCAATTTGTGTAAATTTGATATTGCTACCTGATTAAGAATGTGGTGTACCGATTTCAATCGGAGCTGTATATCCTCAAACCCTCAGCCTGGAGCAATGCATAACTTTTGGGAATAGGATCGTAAATTATGACAGAAGCTGTGATTTCTGCTGAGATGAATCATTTTGCACTTCAGTTTTTGAAATGATGATTGATTAATTCATTGCCCAGCACAGTAATAGGATGGCTGATGTAGAACAGCAAGGCCAATGAGATAAATGATGCTTGGGTGGATGTGATTTCCATTGATTATAAAATTCAAGGGACAGGAAAGGGAATTGTTAATCCAATGTTCCAGGAAAAAAATAATCAAGACTGCAACACCATGCATTTGATTTCAGCACTGTGTGAATTGTTGAGTAGAACGAATAGATTTGCATTTGTGTAGTACTTTTCACCACTTTTAAAAGTTTCAAAGTGCTTTGTGATTGTTAACACTGTTATTCTTGCTCTGCTTATTTAGAAAGGTTGTATAAATGGAAACCTATGTACAATTAAGAAGTTTTCATAGGTGAATCTTTCCCTTAAGAGTATTTGTCCTTGTGTGGCTGTGGGAACGTTTTGCCTCTTCACATGTCAATACTATGTTAAATACTCTGACCTTGCTGGGAAATGGAATTAAACTAAATGGCATCTGTGTTTGCAAAATTTATACTCTATTCTTTATGAAGTAAAGTAATCTGAGGTCAAAGTTGAATTATTAATGTGCAAGAGTAGAGTAGCAGCCATTATCTAAGGTAAACCTAAATAACTGGAAAATATACAAACCAAAAAAAGTGTAACATGACTGAGATCAAAAGCTGTATCTGCAGTGATATTTTCTTTACTTTGCTTTAGGTCTTAATCAACATGGGAAGGAAGCACTAATCAAGATTCTAACATGATTGGAGGCTTGTTCATTTACAATCACAAGGGGGAAGTTCTTATCTCCAGAGTCTACAGGGATGACATTGGGTAAGTACTATTGTTATTGAAGCAGCCTTTTCTTTCATGTAACTTTCATGTACTGTTACTGATATGATATTGCCTTGAACCATGGTGAATTTCCCGAAAAACTGGTCACGTGCAGTCAGCAGTTCTTTATGCATGGAATAATAACTACTACATGCCATCATTGTTTGGATGGTTGGCAGTGGGCTTGTAAATAAGATGAACAAAATAATTTTCTACCTGCGTTTGGGGTATTGTTTTGAAGGTCAGTAGCCAGAGATTATGGCAATAGTTTGAAAGCAATTGTGCATGCATGGTAAATGATTTAAACAGTATCCAATAGATATTAGATTTGCATAGCTAGTACTCTAATGTAAACTTAAAATAATTCTAACCACAGGTGAATTACTCATAAAACACATTTCAATGCAAAATTGTGCAATTTGTCTTATTATTTTTGAACCCAGATATCATTGTGACATTCGTCCCATCCGTTCTCTACTTCTCGAATGCTGACACATCAAATTTATTTGACTGCTTTTATCTGTACTTAAAAAAAAATCTAGAGCCGCTCAAAATTGTGAAGAAGAAAAAAAGGAACTTTCTAACAGTCTTTTCACAACATTGCTCTTTCCACCACTAAGTACTGGTGCTTTGGTTTTACCGTTGTGGTTATGTTACTATTTTGAAATGGGTTTTAGAATTTCTGCAAACTAATATTGAGAGTGTCACCTAAATTCAGTGTTAGGCTGAATGATTTTACAGCCTGCTCAAGGGATGCTAAAAATCTAGACTGATTATCTAATCAGAAATTAAACTGAGTGGAAGCTGAATGTTTAAACCATGTAGAGGGTAGGGTGTAGTTTCATGATTGTGGAACTTAACTGGAGTCAAAGTAATCAAAATTGTTCTTCGAGAAGAGCAAATTTAGAAGGTGTTCAAAATTTGGATGTTTTTGGATGTTAAAACGATGTTGGAACTGATTGTTTTTAATAAGGGGAAGTAACTAGAGAGACATAGATTTAATGTTTTTTTCTTTAAAAGATGCTTGTTCTTTGAGAGCACACCAAGTAGTTGCAATCTGAAATGTACTGCCAGTAAAGAGTGGTGGAAAGAGATTCATAAGTAACTTTTAAAAAGATCATCGGTAAAATGGCAGGCAGCAAAACATTCAGCACTCTGGAAGTAGAGTGGGATATATCATTTAATCGTATCCTATATAGCACAGACACATCCACCAATTTGCCTAACTGAACTAATCCTACTTAAGTGCCCTTCCAATCCATGAACAATCCAACTATCTTCTAAATGTCGTAATTCTACTGGCCTTTACACTTCCTCTGGGAGGCTGTTCTATCTGCTGATTGCCCTCGGTGAAACAGTGATCCCTCAGGTCTCTTAAATCTTTCCCCTCTCACCTTAAACCTGTGCACTCTCATGTTAGTCTACCATACCCTGGGAAAAATACTTGATTTTTCATATTATCTACGCCCCTAATGTTAAGTACCTTTGCAACGGTCAACCATAGGCCTCCTCCATTCCAGGGTGAAAAGTCTTAGCCTGTCCAGCCTCACCTTATGACTCAAACCTTCCAGTCTCAGTAACATCTTTGTAGACCTCCTCTGTACCCTTTCCAGTTTAACACCTTTCTTCCTATATTAGGGTGGTCAAAACTCTACACGGTAATCCAAACATGGGCTTACCAATGTCTTCCACAGCTGTACATGTCTCACCAAAGTGCAACACATTGCATTTATCTGAATTAAACTCCACCTGCCATTCCATAAACCACTGGCCCTGTTGATTACAATCTTCTTGTCATCTTCGATAACCTTCTTCACTGGATGTTTGAATGCACAACATCACTCATCCTTTTTCTCCAGAGATGCTGCCTGACTTGCTGAGTTACTCAAGCACTTTGTGTCTATCTTTAAACTATCCCTGTAGAGTTAGCTAAGAAAATAATTTAAGAGATTGCTGCTTGAAAGCCACATTCAGCCACACTGATACATACATCATCGGCAATTGAGTAATCCAAGTATATTCTGCATCCAGATATGCGCATGAAAGATGGCTCCTGGGTGTAAGAGGGCCAGAGGAGAGAATTTTGAAATGCTTTGATTAGAAGCCTTTGGTGGTAGGTAGGAGGAAGCAATAGTCTCCTGTTTGTTTTCCTTCAAGCAAACTACTGTTGTTGCAGTCCAAAGAAGGGCGTTGATCCGAAACATTGACTGTCCATCACCTTCCACGGATGCTGTGTGACCTGCTGAGTTCCTGCAGCAGTTTTTCTTCCTCCAGCATCTGTAGTGTCTTATCTCCAAATATCATTGATGCATGAACCGTGTTTCAAGAATGGCTTTTAAAATGCAGGGTGGAAGGTCTTGTGGCTCTTTGTCAAGAGCTCTGATTAACAATCGTGAAACTTCTACATTTAAACATCTTTTCCCTCCCTCCTTTCTTTTCGCTTTCCCATCATTTCCCTCCCTCTACCCACACCTATTGTACCGTAATAACATTATTTTTATCCCCCACAGTCCTTTTCTTGCAGTAATCCCAATCTATGCCCATCAGTGGAAACAATTCCATCGCTGCTTAGCTCTCTCATCACTTTTAAACCCCGTCCAACTATGTGGTAGATCTTTCCTAAGATAGACATAAAATGTTGCCGTAACTCAGCGGGACAGGCAGCATCTCTGGAGAGAAGGAATGGGTGACATTGCGGGCCGAGACCCTTCTTCAGGCTGATGGACCTTTCCTACGGTCCGTGCTGTGGTTATAATTTATCATACTATTACTTAATAAAGTTTCTAATCTTTGCATGTTGAAGGACTTTATATGCGTCCTTTTCAACTTTAGATATCTCCTTTTCTAATGGTTACATACAAATGAGAATTTTTCTTTTTTGGCAAAGTTCATTTTTCATTGAAAACACGCATCCTTGAAAATCGTATTAAATCATTCCTTAATTTCATTTCCTGTCGAGTATAGCCAGCAGCCCATTACCACCGCACTGTTGCTGCTCTTGTAAATCCAGGTATTGAGTGCTGACAATCTGCTTACCAGTATGGGGTTGGGAAAGTGCATTGAGGAAGTATGGTCCTGTAGGGTTGCAATGGGATCATCTTTATGTACTTACCAGAAATTGTCATTTTATGGTAATCCAGAATACTCTGCTCAATTTACCAACATTACCCTCCATATCTTCCACATTGTCACACTAAAGCTGGTTGTAACAACCCTAGGCTCAAATTAATTTATTTTTAAATAATCAATATCACACTCCGTTTAATATTCAATTGACCTGGGCACTACATCATTCTCAACACAGGGCTACCAATACATACTTAGCGAATTATGCCAATCGGATTCCTGTTTATAATTTTCTGACTGAGACTTGTTCTCCTTAAATTTTATCAGATAATCATATTGCGATACTAGGTCAGTGCACTCCACCAGTGTAGACAGTGCTGGCCACATTTTAGCGAACAAACTTAAACCACCTGTGTATTCTTCATTAAAATCCTTTCATTATATCTTGTGCAGCTTCTAAAAGGTAGCCACATAATCTTCTCAAGCTGTGGTCAGGTTACACTGAGGATGGGATGCTAGGAGAGAGAATCCTTTTCACCTATCTATTGGCATGTACAATTATCGTGCTAAGAGTTGCAGAAGCAAATTCAATATGATATTGGATATTTACTCAGATATAATTTTGTGGGATATTTGCTCGGATGTAGATCTGTGGGACAAGTTAATCTTTAAATAATATAAATGGAAAATTCAGAAATATTAATAGCATCTACAGAATAAAACTTGAAGTAACGCACTTGAACAGTGGTGGCCAATCAATGGCGAAATCGATAGCCATTTCCCTCATGGGTGGGATAAATATGTTGCAAGATTAAGTGCTCTTCCAGTGGACAAATTTATTAACATGTTTCTCAGGACGAGATATATTACCACAGATAAATATTTTCCACGCCAGGCATATTTTTAGTGTGTGCATTATCGGCAGAGTAATGGCTGTTGACTAGCCCTGTCAATAATCATAACAAAGTGCTGTAGATAGCAGATGAGGTTCCATCTGTGGAGAGATAAACGAGTTGGTTTTGGATCAATACACTTTCATCAGAAGTGGTAAAGTTAAAACGTGACCGTGTTTCAAGTTGCACGAGGACATAGGAACAGTGGAAACTGAGATGCTAATGTGAGGTAGTTATTATGCCTGAGAGGATGATGGTTGGTTAATTCCATATCATTTTTCTCTACTCCTGTAGCTCCTTTGTAACCTTTGCCTGTTTCTTTCTAACTTTTTCTGGTTCTGATGAAACGCCATCAGTCTGAAGGGTCGCTTGCTTCTTTCTCCACATATGCTGCTCGAAATGCTGAATGTTTCCATCACTTTCTGCATTTATTTCTAATTTCAAGCATCTGCTTTTGAATTTTCAACCCTGTCATCGTTTCCTATTCAAATATCTGAAGATTTAGTGGATTCAACTAATTCCTGAATGGGTTTATTCTTTAATTTTTACATTTGTTTCAATGCATATTATTCTACGGATTCCCAATGGTGGTGGTCCTCAGGTCCTGACACCATTTGGCTAGAATTGAGTCAAAATCTTCCCTTGTTTGCATCTGTGCAGAAATCTTCGCTTGTCTGCAGCTATGTTTTACTCTGCACTAGCAGCTGAATGTCACGCGGTGAAGAGGTTTTGTCTTTTTTAACATAAGCTATGCGCTAATAAAATCACGTGGTTAAAGTGCACATTGTCAGATTTTATTAAAGGGTATTTTATATATTTTGGTTTCACCATGTAGAAATTACAGCTGTGTTTATACATAGTTCCCCAATTTCAGGCACCATAATGTTTGGGACACATGGCTTCACAGGTGTTTGTAATTGCTCAGGTGTGTTCAAATGCTTCCTTAATGCTGGTATAAGAGAGCTCTCAGCACCTAGTCTTTCCTCCAGTCTTTTCATCACCTTTGAAAACATTTATTGCTGTTTATCAACATGAGGACAAAGTTGTGCCACTGAAAGTCAACAAAGCCATTATAAGACTGAGAAACAAGAATAAAACTGTTAGAGACATCGGCCAAATCTTAGGCTTACCAAAATCAACTGTTTGGGACATCATTAAGAAGAAAGAGAGCACTGGTGAGCTTACTAATCGCAAAGAGACTGGCAGGCTAAGGAAGACCTCCACAGCTGATGACAGATGAATTCCCTCTATAATAAAGAAAAATCCCCAAATACCTGTCCAACATCAGAAACCATCTTCAGGAGTCAAGAGTGGATTTGTCAATGACCATTGTCCGCAGAAGACATAATGAACAGAAATACAGAGGCTACACTGCAAAATGCAAACCACTGGTTAGCCGCAAAAATAGGATGGCCAGATTACCAAGAAGTACTTAAAAGAGCAACCACAGTTCTGGAAAAAGGTCTTGTGGACAGATGAGACGAAGATTAACTTATATCCGAGTGATGGCAAGAGCAAAGTATGGAGGAGTGAAGGAACTGCCCAAGATCCAAAGCAAATACCACCTCATCTGTGAAACACGGTGGTGGGGATGTTATGACCTGGGTGTGTATGGCTGCTGAAGGTACTGGCTCACTTATCTTCATTGATGATACAACTGCTGATGGGAGTAGCATAATGAATTCTGAAGGGTATCAAAACATCCTATCTGCTCAACAAACAAGTGCCTCAAATCTCATTGGCCGGCGGTTCATTCTACAGCAACAAATCAGTTTTTCAAAGCTAAAAAATGGTCAATTCTTGAGTGGCCAAGTCAATCGCCTAATTTGAACCCAATTGAGCATGCCTTTTATATGCTGAAGGGGACCTGCTCCAAATACAAGCATATGCTAAAGATGGCTGCAATACTGGCCTGGCAGACCATCATCACCAGAGAAGACACCCAGCTACTGGTGATGTCCATGAATCGTAGACTTCAAGCAGTCATTGCATGCAAAATAAATGAAAATACTAAACATGACTACTTTCATTTACATGACATTGCTGTGTCCCAAACGTTATGGTGTCCTGAAATGGGGAGGACTATGTATAAACACTGCTGTAATTGTTACATGGTGAAACCAAAAACTGTGTAAAAATGGCCTTTATTAAATTCTGACAATGTGCACATTAACCACGTGATTTTTGATATTACAAATCTCAAAGTGTGGAGTACAGAGGCAAATAAATAAATGATGGGTCTTTGTCCCAAACATTATGGAGGGCACTGTATATGCTGAGTTTCATGTGAACAAGGAATTTCATTGCACCCTGGTGTATATGACAGTAAACTAATCTAATCTTGTACTTGGTGATCAATATTAGCTCCCTGCTAAAGCGACTTCATTGAATTTAAAATTTGCATCCTTCCAATATTTTATTACCCCTAGTTCAATAATCCTTACAATATGGAATGAATATGCTCCAATTTAATTTGTTTTAATTTAAATTTATCCCACAGTCAGTCTTTCCCCACTTCCATGCCAAAACTTCTCCCTCCCCACTAAGCTGCATCTTAAAACCAGTCACCTAGACTTTTGACCATCTGCCCTAATATCTGTCACTTAATGTCAAATTTTGGTTGAAGTGAAGCACAATAAGATGATTTAATGGCATTTAAGACGTTAGATAAAATCATTTTTTCCCCTACTCATCTGCAATGGTTAGCCGTGAGTTCAATTTCCTATTCTTTCCATCCCATTTTTATTTCCAATGATTATTTTCCATTTTCTCCGCTACTGCCCAGTTTCTAGTAAGGATAGCGCTGTTTGTAATTGGAATTCGGCCAAAGTTTCAGCAGTGAATTCCATATACGTTGTTCTTTAACTTCCTGTCACAAATAAAGAGGAAATTAGATGGCATGGCATTTGATGATGACTGTGGATCATTTGACCTGGGGGTGAGGGACAAATGTGCTACGTTGGAGACAAATCGAGACATGATATGTTCCAATTCTCTTTCGGGAGTAAAATGTTAATAATCTCATCTGTTATATGGATGAGGAACACTTTGAAACAATGCTGCCTCACACAGATGGTGCAGAATCTATTGGCTGATCACCCCAGCATAAATTGTTTATATTGTGATAACCTTTAGTTCTTACCCAATGCATTTCCTTTGGTAAAGTCTGATCTCCCCATCTGAACTTATTTCAAATATGGATGTGCCAGTTTCTTGATAGATCAGTGGATAGATCAATAGTTTGAAAACAACACGAGTTATAAAAGCCATCTCTAACATGCATAGGGTTACAGATCTGTTTTGGACGAGGCATGTAATATGTTCAATTATTGACTTGTGCTTTTGCATGTGCTGGTGATTTGCACCTCTCGGTTGTCCATTGTTCTCCTTTAGATGTCTGTGAATAGTCCTTTTGTAGTTCTCATCTGTGTCTTTTTTTCTTTCTGG
Organism: Okamejei kenojei; assembly: GCA_035221665.1. Taxonomy (NCBI): domain Eukaryota; kingdom Metazoa; phylum Chordata; class Chondrichthyes; order Rajiformes; family Rajidae; genus Okamejei; species Okamejei kenojei. Next base: position 41,644,123 of record CM069144.1, read on the forward strand.
GCTTTGTATGTTCTAACCCTCTCTCCTTGGACTGTCACTTCCCCTTCCTTGCTGACGTCTCATTTTTCCTCATCTCATCATGTGCTCATTGGCTGCACTAGGAATAGGTAAGAGTCATTTGTCACCTTTGTGCTATGTAACCAGTGATTTGACCTATTTTGAGCTTTGCCTTGGCATGTTGGTAGTTGTTACATAGTTGAAGTAATTAAACCGGGGTTTGTATGTTGGGGAAGTTTTTGAGCAGCAGTAGTTGGCAGGAATTCAGATCTGTTACCGAAATTTAGCTCCACTAGGTTTAATGCAATACTTTTAAGGGAAGTTTGTATGCGTGCGAGAGGAAGGAATATGGTAGGCTGAGCTCAGGTAGGAGGTTCAAGAGAAGTATTAACTCCAGCACAGACTACTTTGTTACTTGATTAAAGCACAGGAGCACAAGCATGAATGAAATCAGCATTAAAAGGCATTGTTATTAATGTTAAATATAGAGAAGTACTACTGATATTGCAATTTTGCTGGGAGCATAGTAGGAACTCCTTACCACCTCTGTATGCTGCTGAGTCGGGAACCTGGAGGAATCTACCAAGAATGCCCCCACAGCTTGTGGCAAGACTGCGTGCGAGGGTGATGCTGGGTGGTGCAGCTACGTGATGTGTGGCCTGCTACTGTATGGTGGTCAGCACAGTGAGTGGGGATCATACCTGGTTCTCATAGCAGCTGCTCCATGTATGGCTGGACTACTTGGATTCTTCTATCCCATTGGTTCGTGTTGGATGTCAGGGAAGTTGCTTTCCCCTCTCGATCTACAGCTAGCCATTGTTGCACAGATTTCTCTATTGTATCACGGTCAAAAGGCAGCAATAACTGCTGAACATGTTAACATGGGGCAGTCTGTGTGCTGGTGAGAACTGTGTACCCAAGCTAAGTGATGGAGAGATGGCAGCTTCCTTTGAATTCTCCAGGTGAGGATGGCAGAGAACTCAGATCTACGTGGTCTCTCAATGTGTGGACCAGATGTTACAGGTCACCAGTGCTGGCCAGCATTCACAGATACCTCCCGCACACTCAGACATGGGGGTCAATGACGGGGGTGGGGATTTGTGCTTGCTTCCCTGCTTCCCTGCTTAGCAGCTGGGGAGGGAGGGAGGGCGCTAGGCAAGGGCAGGTGGTCCACCAGATTTCTTGCACAATCCAAGCAGATGTCTTTCTAAAGCGCAGAAAGGTGTGTTTTGTTAGAGATCAAACTGCAGATCCAAGGGCATCGTTAAGAATTGGTGCTCTGTAGGGTGGTGCCAAGTGGGGTATCAGTGTAGATGGGCTGTGACCTGTGACTGAGCTAAAGAATCAATATTTCATTCCAATTAAATTCTAGTCAAAAATCAAGGTTAATTGCAACAATTTCATTCTCTACTTGAGTCACTTTACTGGAGTCCAGCCATTACATTAAAACAATGTTATTTATATTGTTGCTTATATCTCAGGAAAATGAGCTAAGTATGCTTCTGCTAATGTTTGAGAATTTGTGCATGTTCAGACAGTTTGTGACAGCTTATCAGCCATGCATGATGGATCTTGCTGTAAGACTTGGCAGGAAGTAGATTTGTGCCATGACAGGATACTTGTCAGCATTAGCAGACCTATCGATTGAAGCATACTGAAACAAAGAGCTGCGGGTGCTGGTTAAAAAATAAGATGGTGCTGGAGTAACTCTGCTGGTTCGGCAGCATCTCTGGATAGGTGACGCTTTGAGTCAGGACCCTTCTTCAGACATTGCTGGGGAGGGGGGAATGGGAATAAAGCTTGAAGAAAGGAGGGACAGTGCAAAGCCTGGCAGGTTATGTTGATGCAGGCGAGGTGGGGAGGCGGGTTTGATAGGCAGATGGTTAGACAAATGCCAGAGGTGAAAAGACAAAAGGTGCGAGACAAAAGGGTATTGGGAAGCTAGAGAAAGGAATTTAAGTAGAGGGAGAGGGGAGAAATGGGTGTGAGCCCAGGTGGGGCAGTGAAGGTGAGAAAGATGAGAAGTTGGTGGTACTCTCAGGGATGTAAGCAGAAGAGATAGAAATCAAAATAAATTTGAATCTAGTCTGTGGCTGCCTGAAAATTATATAAAAAGAAAACCTGCATGTTTCCATAGTGCGTGCATCCTAATTTAACAATCCTGAGCTTTTGTGGTATTGATAACTCTAATTGATCTTATCTCCCTCTTCTCGTCCTTACATTCCCAGGTTTGGAGATTCCAAATTAGTTAGCATCGTTTCTGAGTCAGTTTAGTAGCTCGTTCCTTCAAACTCCCCATTGCTGGAAGTATGTACTGGTACGGATCAACAGGGATATGTGACCTTTTAGATCAGGGTTATTTTGTTGAAGGCCAATTTGAAAACAGAATTCACACCCATTTGTCTCCTCATTGTGAGCAAGAGTAACTTTTAACTTTGGAAAGGACTATACATTTGTTCAAAGGCAACTTTTGTTTGTAAAGTTGTTATTTTGCCTAAACACTTTTCCCAGTCCCCTTGATCTGGCTACCAGTTTATAGGTGTCACAACAGGTCAATATAACCAAGTGGTTTGATAAATTAGGGACTTTTTAAATAAAAAGTGTTTTTTGTTGTTGCACTGCATGACCTTGCTTTTTTTTTATAACCATAGTGAACTCTGAAGTTAAGTAACTTTTTTATAGCTGAACTAGCATTGTATCATGACTGTGCAAATCCTTGTCTTGCGTTACAGGTCTAGGATCTGCATTCAACGCAACTTTTAGATCAGAAGAGTTTGATTATGAATTTTAGAAAAGGATCTCGTATTGTATGTTTCAGTCTATAGCTGTACACAAACATTGCAACAACATTACAGTCTATAAATTGAAAATTAAAAGAACTGTCAATACCTGAATAGCTGAATATATGAAATAAAAATACAAACTGATGTAACTACTAGTTAAGCAGAATCTGTGGAAAGAGAACATGGCGATTGTTTCAAGTCAAAAATTCTTCACCAGAACTAGGAAAGATAGAAACAATTGCTCTTTCCCAGTTATGATGGTGTTGGACCAGAAACTGTAAATGTTTCTTATCCACAGATGCTCCCTGATCTGAGTGTTACCAGTTTTTTCTGTTCTTCTTGGGTTCATGAGTTTCACATGTCTAAAAATGAAATTTTAAATTATATTTAAATGGCGACTTGCTTTGTGTAACCTGACTGAGTTTTGTTTCTGTTTCAGACGGAATGCAGTGGATGCTTTCCGCGTCAATGTCATCCATGCCAGGCAACAAGTGCGCTCCCCAGTGACCAACATTGCACGTACCAGCTTCTTCCATGTTAAACGTTCAAATATATGGCTGGCTGCCGTCACCAAGCAGAATGTCAATGCAGCCATGGTCTTTGAGTTCCTGTACAAAATGTGTGATGTTATGACCTCCTACTTTGGAAAAATCAGTGAAGAAAATATCAAGAACAACTTTGTCCTCATCTATGAGCTTCTGGATGGTAGGTGCAATCTATATTGATGGAATATGTGTGTGCAGAAGGAACAATGTGTAGGTAGTGCTGAATATGAGCCAGTCCTAAAGCTCTTATAATTAATTGTACCATAAAATGCAATTCACCAGAGTATGATTTGACATTAATTGTATGATTTTTTATTGTTTTATCTATGAGCTATCCCATGTGTTTCACTGAGGTGCTTAAGAGTCCACTGAGAAAATCTGGTGATCGTGACCAGAATAAAGCAATACAAAGTACGGGGTGCAACAGTGGCGCAGCGATAGAATTGCTGCCTTACAGCGCCAAAGACCCAGGTCGATCCTGACTATGTGTGCTGCCGTTATGGAGTTTGTGCGTTCCTCCTGTGACCACGCGGGGTGTCTCCGGGTGCTCCGGTTTCCTTCCCCACTATGAAGACATACAAGATTGTAGGTTAGTTGGCTTCAGTAAAATTGTAAATGATCCCTAGTGTGTAGGATAGTGCTAATGTATGGGGGTGGCCACTGGTCGCCTATTTCTGTGCTGTATCTGTAAAGTCTAAAAGCCAGTCGTTGTGGATATTATATTGTGGGAGATGTTGGAAGTGCTCTGTAAGTCAGGTAGCATCAATGACGAGAGAACCACAGTCAATATTTCAGGTCATTGACCTTGGATCCGATGAAACCTCGTCAACTCAAGCTTTAACGTTGTTTCTCTGACTATGCACATTGTCCGCTTGGGCATTTTCAGCATCTTATTAATGGTTCAAAGATGCCCACTGCCACCTTCAGGACACGGGAAGGAGTAGTAAATATTAACCATGTAATTTTGTCTGGATTTGAGAATATTGGTTATAAGGAGAGTTTGGATAAGCTTGGATTGTTTTTTCTGGACTGTTGCAGGTTGAAGGGGGAGTTGTTAGAAGTATATAAAATAATGAGGAGGGTAGTTGGGGTGGATAGTCAGAACCTTTTTTTCCCCAGGGTGAAAATGCCAAAGATTAAAGAGCATAACTTTAGGTCAGAGGGGGTAAGTTTAAAGGAGATGTGTGGAGGCAAGTTTCTTATGCAGAAAGGTGGGTGCCTGGAATGTACTGTCGGGTGATGGTGGAGGCAGATATCATACTGACGTTTAAGTGGCTTTTAGATAGGTACATAGAGATGCAGGGAGGTGAATCACAACCAGCCGGAGGAGGAGAACCTGCCATGATGTTTGGCACAGAAATAGTGGCCCAACGTGCTTGTTTCTGTGCTGTACTGTTCCATGAAAGCAACGCCTGAGTATTTTAACAAAGCAATGGAGGCAATGAATGAAAATAATACTAGTTTTCAGTTAAGTTTATGGATTGAATCTGAAGCCACATTGGGTTTGATTTTTCTTCCCACATCTTTTACGTGAAAGTTGCAAAGTGTGAATGCTTTCATACTTTATCCCACAGAGAATTTTTACATGGCAAGCCCAAAGGAGAGACAATAAATAGATAATAATAGTAAGATTAATTGAGAACTTACCAAGTTTGAAGGTTGATCTTTATTTTATGAGGAGTTGCGATGAGGGATTTCGTCCCCTCCGCTCCCAACCCTCTATCATAAGGTCAATTGGTATGTTCTACTTGTTCAATCTTACTATCTCCTTCCATGATATGTTCTGTGATTCCACACCGCTGCTTTGAAGAATGTCGCGCATGCGTGCTGGCGGGGTCTTCACAAAATCCCTCATCGCAACTCCTCATAAAATAAAGATCAACCTTCAAACTTGGTAAGTTCTCGTTTAATTTTACTATTTTCGGAGTCACGTGAGTGACTTTGTGAAGACTTCAAAGCTCCTGTGATTACACGCCCTGGACAACGTCCATGCTATCACACTGCCGTAAGTGATGGAGGAAGTTTGTTAATGCATTCCAGAGGGTAGACGCTTGAGGATCCCATCTGCCACCACAACTGGACGTGGTGTCAGTTGCACCCCAGCCTTGAGTGCTTGCGTCAGTTTGTAACACGACTGACGGGTTGCTAATAAGCAGAGGTTTGTAACACGCACTAATATTGTCAACCCACCACTGTAGCTCAGATTTAGCCTTAATTGGTAGCCGTATTGGCCTGTCAAAGTGCCCAGCATTGGCTTTTAATGCTGAGATCTTTGCTCGTTGTAAGTTTTGATAGTGCAGTGGGCTGAATTGTGCAGCTGGAAATGTTGCTACCAGTTTCCCAATCACCTTGGCAGTATGTCGAATAGTCGGCACCCTGGCGCAAGGAAGGCTGGTACATGCATCTTTTATATCAGATGCTTCGCAGGGTGAATAGTAAAGCCCAGAGAGTCCATGATTTGAGATGGGGTGAATTTGGATTTGTCTGGACGGGTAACAAACCCTAACGTCTCGAATAAAGATTTGGTCGCTGTGACTGCCAGCTCTGCCAATTGGAGGGTTGGTCCCACTATAAGGATATCGTCTAGGTAAGCCATGACGATATAATGCTGTTGCCGTAGGATAGCCAGTATCGGTTTGACTATTGTGGTAAACAGTCTAGGGCTGTGGTTAAGCCATTGGGTAAAGCTTCATATTGCCATAACTGCTCCTTCCAGACAAATTGTAAGAATTTCCTATGGGAGTCTATGATGGAGACTGTATAGTATGCATCTGAGAGCGATGCAAGCCATAAAGTACCCCTGATACAGTAGCTGCTTAGCGGTTCCAAAGGTTTCCATTTTGAAATGGTTATATTGTACGAAAGTGTTCAGCTGAGTTAGGTCAATGATGATCCGACAACCTCCATCTTTTGTGGTTTTAGTAAAAATGGTGGACACAAACTCAATATGTTCATGTGTCGGCTTCCCTATCAAACCTTTGGCTGCCAGCCGTGATATTGCTGCATGTCCTTGCTCGATCTCCTGAATAGGGGAAGCTGACCGTTAATAAACTCTATGACATAACCCCGAACACTTTGTAAAATAAAAGAGTTGGTAGTTATGTTATCCCATGCACCACTGAAGGCCCGCAACCGTCCCCCTAAGTGTACCATTGCTACTTGCTTAGTAGAATCAGACCCCCTTACCACCATGGTCAACGGCGGGTCCTGGTGAACGGTGGTTTGGGGGGGGACGTTGTGTGGCTTGACGAGGTGGAGGCCGCATTTTCCAGGCGGGTCTCCGAGGGCCCTGCCCTAAAAAAGGGGTCTGCTGTTGGGAACTGGCGGTGGATTGGTCCGAGGTGTCCTGTCTGGTGGGTGAGGTTCCCAAGCGGTATACTGCGGTTGCCGATAGGTGTAGGTCCTTGATGAAGGCGGCTTCATGAGGCCGACGGCTTTGGCCTCCTCGTCCATCTCTTTTACCTTTTTCGGCAGGTCTGCCCCGAACAGCTGATGTGGTGGAGGTGCGGCACAACCCTGCAAATTTAGGGCTGAGCGTGGGCTGGATGGAGCTTTTCCTGAGACAATTAATCTCAAACTGGGCATTGCAGAGTAAAGCTAGAGCATCCTACTGCTCACTGGACACGTTCTCCCCATTATTCCCGTTGAGAGGAGTTTCAGGATTTGTTGGAGGCAGGCGTCCTGTGCTCTGGCAGTGTTACTCAAATTCCCCCAAATTTGAGCATTGACCAAGGGAACACTTATCCATGGTGTCGTTGAGGACACGTGGCTGTAGCTGGTGTGAGGGGAGAAAGTTTGGTATGTAGAGGCCCTCCCGAAAGAGGCGCAGTCGCAAATTTACCCACGACATCCAGTAGGTCCTCATCCGCCTCTGGAGTATCGACCTCCGGCATGTCTGGCTCGGCATTGAATTCGACGTCCTCCAGACTCCTTGCACTCCCAGCGGAGGAAGGCGAGATACTCGGCGGCCGACGGCTGTGGGTAGCCGATGTCCGGGATCAACGTTCTTCCCGGTCCTGTTCTTGTTGAACGAGGCGCTCCACCATTTGCTCCAACCGGTCCAGGCGACCGTCGCTACTGCGCGTAGCCGACAAGCCGGCATCCCCAGGCTCTGCAATGTTACGGGGGCTTCTACCAGCAGATCTTACCTCCATGAAATGCTGAGTGCGATCTGGTGGCAGGAAGTCGTCAACACCTGCTCCTGCAGGCCCGTACGACTCCCGCACAGACTCCGCTAGTCCGCCCACGAGCGGACTGTGGCGGTCCCCGTGCCTGGTGGGAAGGCAGTGGATAAGAGTCGGTGGCGGCGCCTGGCTCCCCGGAGTCCGTGCAGGCTTACCCCTACCTCAGACATTATGTCTCGGTAGGGGTGCATGGTCGGCAGCAGCCCCAGGCAAACTGACCGACCACATGTGGCTGCCACCGGCTTGCACTCGAGCAGACCCCGGTGTGAAGCTGGCAGCACCTGCTCCTGCAGGGCAGCGCGACGCTGCAGCAGGTCCACCGGCCCGCTCGAAGTCGGGAGACCCCGGCGGCTCTTCCAGACCTGCTTCGGCTGCGGGGCTCGATGTCGGCGCGGTCTCCCTCCCCCTCGGCCCTCGCGGGACCTGTAGCAGACGAGGTGTTGCCGTCGCCGGTGTGCGAGGTACGCCTCGTACCTCTTGCTCCCCACCCCCTCCCGGGGGATGGGGACACGAAATCAGGGTCGCTCATACCCTGCACCTGTGCGGCCACCTCTGGAGACGAGTCTGGCGCTGGTGGAACAGGCGCGCCTGACTTCCGCACCTTTTCACTGGGCCGTTTACCAGACGCCGCCGGTGTTGCGAACAGCTCTGGAGAAGTGTCCCGCGGACCAGAAGTCCAGCGGTGCTTGGAAAGCGTACCTTTCCCTATTCCATTGATCATTACCTGCTGGTAGAAACAAGAAGTCTCCTCCCTGCAAACCAGCGTAAGGTTAGTGAACTTACCTTTTCCTGGTCCTGTTGAAGGAGCTGTGGAGAGGGCGCACCCCACCCCCCCAGCATGTCGGTAGCAAATGTGAGCGATGTTATGTCACGCATGCGTGCTGGCGGGGTCTTCACGAAGTCACTCACGTGACTCCGAAGTAAAATTACAGGTCCACCACCAATTTTTCAGGACCCTTGGTTCTGGATTTCTGGAATATTTGTTTTGCCGGACCAACAGAGAGGTCTCAGAGAGGAGTTAAACGGTACCAGAATGGTCCACTTAGACAGTTCGAGATACCGACCCACAAATCGTCCTTGAAAACCCCGGTGAGGTTGAGATCGGCCGCCTCACTTTTTTCCAGATTAAAGTAAATGTCGGCCCATCAGTTGCTTGAAAATTGGCGGCGGGCCTGGACTAACAAATTCAACAGAGAATTAGGGGATAAAGGACTTTAGCATGCAATAAATGTCGAACTCACATTGTGTACAGGCTTCAAACTTAAAAAAATAAATCTGTGCCAAAAGGAGGGATTTGGACAAGTGATGGGCATTGGTCAAACCGGTCAGTTTTAAGGAGGAAGGTAAGCAGAAAGAATTCTGGCACTTTTTTTATAATGGGAGTTACAAGTGCCAGTGAGAGCACAGTAAAATTAAGAATGAATATATGTCCAAAGCAAAAATGCTGAGCTTGTAGAACATAGGTTAAAGATGGGAAGGGCTAAGACTGAAGGGAGTTGAACAGATTTTTTTTTAATTGAGACCCATAAGCGAAATACTTCAGATGCATGAAATGCAACAGAATATAAAAAGTAGATTATGGGAAAGTTGAAGAGACACATATTTGGAAATAAAAATAAATATTTTTTAACCTAGGAGTTATCAGACATCGAGCCAGATTAGGTAAGGGTTCACTAAAACCTTGGTTTTAGAGACCAATAATAACTATTGCAAATTCTTAGCCCAGATGGAAAATGGGGAAATGTATAAATTAAAGATAGACACAAAGTGCTGGAGTAATCAGCATGTCAGGCAGAATCTTTAGAGAAAAAGGATGGGTGACGTTTCAGGTCCTGACCAGCTACTCCAGCACGGTGTCTATCTTCAGTATAAACCAGCATCTGCTGGGTTTTTTTTCTCCAAATTGATGAGTCTTTTGTTTACTTCCAATAGGAAATATAAACTTGCCTTGGATCAATCTTTTACCTTGAGCCTTGTGATTAAAAGAAGTTGTCTTTCCACACAGAAATCCTGGATTTTGGTTACCCACAAAATTCTGAGACTGGAGCGTTGAAAACTTTCATTACCCAACAAGGAATCAAAAGTCAGGTAAGCAGTATCAAGTAGTTTGAAGAAAGCGGCATTGCTGCAGAGCTATTTATGCATTTGCTAGTCATGATGAGTTGCTACAGATTAAATAATGGCCATATTTAACAGCTGTAATTAAATGGCAACTTTAAGACATATCCCTTCAACTCCACCCAAAATGAGTAGGTTATTCAGGACTGAAATTAGGAGAAATTTCTTGACTTGCTTTTGGTGGATCTTTGAAATGTTCTAGTCAGTGTAGGCTCAGTCATAGTTCATTCGAAATAGGGATCAATTAATTTCTGGATATCAAAGAGTTTTTGCGATAGTGCAATAAAATATTTTAAGTCATATCAGCTGTGATCTTGTTCAATGGGCTAGTCCTAAGGGGTCGCATGGCCTACTGTTCTTATACATGTTCTTATTTCTGAAGTGTTCTCCACTTCTGAGGGGCTGCTATTCTTTCTATATGGGCTATAGTAATAAACTGAGTTTGAGACACTCGCCTATTCTTGCACTGGTCTTCGTACATTTTCACGTATGTGTTGCAGTGCGAGTTGATGTCTTCACTGCAGGATTTCTGGATGATCCTGTCAGCTACACCATCCACCCACCCAAACTCTTCTACTGAGCTTGACCACTGTGCTGACGTGCTGCGTGGTGGATGAGCACACCAGTTGAGGAAAGGTCACAAGCTATAGGAGCAGAATTGGGTCATTCAGCCCCATCAACTCTGCCATTCAATCCTGGCTGATCTATCTTTCCCTCTCAATCCCATTCTGCCTTCCCTCTATAACCCCTGACACCCGTACTAATCAAGTTAACTGGGAAATCGCCCCTTTTAAAAAATCGCTGTGATTTTTTAAAAAATGTACTCTTCAATTAAGGATGTTGAATGAGAAATGGAAATAGATCCTGTCAACAACAAGTATTGTGTTGACTTTCGTTCGTTGAGATGTAAGCACTTTCTCCAGGGGCATGCCTGATAACCAGATATTCCATTGTTCTGCCCCCAGGCGTTCAATAATGTGATAATCTTCCTGAGGTAGGGCTGGTGCCAGCAAACTAATAACATTTCCTGTTTGGAAAGGCTGGCTGTTGCAGATAGGAGTATATGTTGTTGGTAGATTTGGAGTGGAGACCCAGTGAAGTATGGTTGGGAATGTATCCTATGTTTGCTGCCACTGCAGAGAGGAATACCCTGACTCAGCAGGAAGTCACTAAATATAACAAAGAGCTGTGAGGATTTGATGCCACTGATTTGCATCCTGCACTGTTGTGGGTCTGAGCTTCACTCACTTACAATCAAATGTAATGGAAACATCAAATACCAGAGGGCATTGCTTTAAGGTGAGAGGGGCAGAGTTTAAATGAAATATGCAGGGCAGGTTTATATTTACATAGGGTTACTGAGTGCCTGGAATGCTTCACTGAGGCAGATACAATAGTGGCGTTTAAGAGGCTTTTGGATAAGCATATGCAGGAGATGGAGGGATATGAATTATGTACAGGCAGGTAAGAGTTGATCTTGCCACCATGTTCAGCACAGCCAGGGCAGGTTGTCACTGGATCTTCAGGATAGGTCCCTTATTCACATAATATGAAGATTATATTCTCCCACTCTGGGGATTTGTAATTTGAAGTGAGTAATCGTACTAGGAAAGGAAATCTTGTGATGAAAGAAAGGATCACCAAGGAAGAGATAAACAAGGGAAGCAAATGGGTTTTTTAAAATTGTGACACTAGACCTATTCCATTCTCTCTCCAAATAGCAATATTTTAAAAAAAACAAGCAATCTACTTAATTGTCCAGGCAAGTGGGTTTGCGTTTTCAGATGCAGTAAAACGACCCGCATGAACCCACCACCATACGTATCAGAATCATTGTAGTTAATGAAGCCTTCTGTTTATGCTGATGAAAAAGAACGAGGAAGAATGAGTGGTAATGTTATCTAATCAAATCCTGTTTCATTCTAATGGAACACCATTTAAACATGGTCCCGAGTTTAAAAATAATGTTAGCAGTCTTCCACAGGCATTCAATAAAGCAGTGTTAGAGTTAACCTTATCTAGCACCATAGAAGCATAGAAAATAGGTGCAGGAGTAGGCCATTCAGCCCTTCGAACCAGCACTGCCATTCAATATGATCATGGCTGATTATCCATAATCAGTACCCTGTTCCTGCTTTCTCCCCATGTCCCTTGATTCCATTAGCCCTCAAGACCAATAATGTATTTTTCAAATGTACCAATTAGAGGATGTTTATAACATTGTACTTTGATCTTCATGAAAGTCTGGATTATTGGTGCTTTAATAGTGGAATGTTATAATTAACCTGGTTTATAATGACAGTGTGACTAAAGGGTGATGATTACTGGATAGCAAAGCAGTTAGTTGAATACAAACAGCTTTGAGATCATGGAGGAGCATGATAGACAGCTGAATCAGTGCATGTCAGTTTTTAATGTTGCATCTGCTTTTGTTGCTAACTTATTCTCTCCTTTTTTTAAATCAACTCTTCTGTGTACTGACTGCTTGCCTCTTAACCGTGTGTGTGGTGCTCCTGGTTGTAATCCTGCTCTACTGCTTTCTCTTTCTCCACCTTTGACTGGCGATCTGATTTATAGCACCAGGTAGGAAAATCTGCCTGCATCCGTGTTGCTTATGGTGGTGGTGGGGGGGGGGGGGGGGGAATTCCTTATGCTCACAGAAGTGCCTGAATCTAGTTCCACTTGAAGTCAGGGGAATGCATTGCTAACATCTGCTACGGTCTAACATGTGGATGTGGTGTCTTACTCCTCTAGATAGTCACAGTGGACTATACTTGTAACCCAGTACCAGTGCAAATATTTTAACAGGAATTTGGGGATATGTTTTTTATGGCAGACCAAGGAAGAGCAGTCACAAATCACAAGCCAGGTAACCGGGCAGATTGGATGGAGGCGTGAAGGGATAAAATATCGTCGAAATGAACTTTTCCTGGATGTTCTGGAGAGTGTCAACCTATTAATGTCACCTCAAGGTATGGAATAACTAGGTGCTGCTGTCTATTGAAGGTTTAGCTTTTAGTGCTTGCTCCCTTTTTCTTTGACATTTTTCAGCTCCTAATCACCATCCTGGGATTAATTTCACATGCATTTCACATTCATTATTGTCGACAAGCTGTACAGGAGATGTCCTGCCTATAAAGAAAGCTGTACTTGTAGGCAGTGCAACACAGCATGGAATCAATAGATTATCCTGTGAAGAGTTTAAGAAATTATAGCCTGTACATAGAGATTAAAAAATGCTCGTTCAATAACCCCACACTTAACCTCAACCAATTCATTCTCAACTCATTCTCATGAGGACTGCTGCTGGGTAGGTTGGAGGCTTCTGTGCCGAGATGCAGGGTTCAGTGCCTGCACCTTGATGGTGAGTGCAGGTCATTATTGGGGACTGGCAGAACCTGCTCCATCTGTTGTCACAGTACCCACGTCCCCCTGTTGGATTTGATGGATTTTGTGTGTGGGTACAGCCAGCCACCTTTGAGCTGGAGGAGAAATCTCCAGGTTAGATAGAGCTGTGAAGCCAATAAAGAGAAGGGGAATAAAGAGAAGGGGAGACAGCACCTTCCATTATATCCAACAATAGATGATGAGAACAGGTCTCAACACTCTGGGCTCTGCAACACCATGCTATCCAAGGTGCAACCCCAACCCCTCATCTCAACACTGGGTTTCATGCCAGATTCTTGACAAACCTGCGCAGATGTCTTTTTTGAAGTAAAGGAGAGTACATACCTGTAAATTTTCACATTGCAGGCCCAGGAATATTGTAGCATGTTGCTGCCTTGTAGGTAGTACTAAATTGGGAAGCAGTGTCTATGCACCTGACAAGCAATTGTCGGTTACCTTCAGGTGATGTTCCGAGTCTGAATTCTCTTCCTTCCTTGATACTTGTGGATTTTCAGATTTACTTTTATTGTGGCAAAATATAGAGTGAAGTATTTTGCACCCCAATGAGATCTGAACCTAACACCCCGTCCTTTTACGCAAGTTTGACTTGATTGTATGTATGTAGAGTACTATTTGGACAGCTTGCAAAACAAGGCTTTTGATTATACTTTGGTACGTGATAATAATAAACTTAAACCTATCCTTCCCCTAAGGTTTGTGAATTTTTATTATAAAGGGAGTGTTGTTTGCTAATGTTAAACCTCTACCTTTGTTTCAGGTCAGGTTCTAAGTGCACATGTCTCGGGTAGGGTGGTAATGAAGAGTTATTTGAGTGGAATGCCAGAGTGCAAGTTTGGAATGAACGACAAGATTGTTATCGAGAAGCAAGGAAAAGGAACTACTGACGAGACTGCAAAAAGGTGAGGGAGTAGCATCAGTTCTGCCAGAGTGCACTTGGTTGGTAGGTTAATTGTCCCTGTAAATTACAACGGTGGGGGTAGATGGCAGGGAAATTGGGGGACTTGATGGCTACTTGAATGAACGCGTTCTAGAGAAATAAGTGGGGGAATGTGGCTAGCATGGGAGACTATTCAGCTCAGAGTCTATTGTAAGGTTATATGGGAAAATATAATATGGTTACAAAACAATCAAACTTGGTGGTCTGGCCTAGGCAGCTAGAACTTAATGACTTTTTGAATTGAATTGAATTGAATTTCTTTATTTGTCATTCAAAAACAAGTTTAAACGAAATGTTGTTGCCATGCAGTCATAACAGTTCTGATTGTTAAGGGTTTGAGGCTTTCAAAAGATTACTTTTATTGTCCCTTAATTAGATTAATCCCAATCATCCAGAAAACATATTACAACAAAAACCCACGGGTCAATGATTAACTTTTACATTCCACTCTTTTCCCCCTCCCACGGGTTTATTTATGTCTTTGATTGTTTTTGTGGATAAAAACAATACTGTTTCTTGTAATATAAATAAAATAAACCCTGACAAAATGGCTTTTAAGCAACTGTTTTGTGTAAAGTGGGGAGAAATCAGATATTCCATGTCAGAGATTGAAACATTCCTAATTTGTTATGGCAGTCATTTGTTTCCTACTGTAGCAAGAAATTATTCTGCTGCTTGTACCTGACTATGTGGCTGCATATCCTTCACCTGAGCTACTCCCAAAGTCACATTGTACGACCAAGCAATAAAGCTCTGGGACAATCATGAGTTTTGTTCAAATTTACCTCACATGAACCGATGGCTCGAGGCAGATGTGATTAGTTTATCTTGGCATCCTGTTCGGCACAGGCATGGTGGGCCGAAAGCTGTACTTCTCTATGTGCTCTTTTCTATGTTCTATGATTTTTTGTCTGACTGAAGCTCTGTGGGCGGTGCAGTTAGGAGAAAGGAGACCGTCAGACTCTCAGGCTGAAGGAAAGCATGCAATGTTTAGACTGATTTGAGGCGATAGGTTGGGGACAGGACCAATGTGAAGAAAATGAAAAGTACATTGGAATGGAGGAACTAAGTGAATAGATTTAAGATGCAAGTGATAATTGAGCAGGAATTAATCTGAGAAGCATAGATACATTTTGCACTATGGAGGGTGATAAATTAAGATATTGGAAAAGCCTCAAGATAATGGAGGACGGATCATGTGGTGTTCAAAGGAAGGTGGATGGAGATTGCTCAAGTTGTGGTAAGCTTGGAGGCTGGAGAGGAATTGAGTGGAAGAGGAGCTGAATGCAGAGGATTGGGAGTAACAAGGATTTTCGATTTCAATCCTGATATTTGAAAATGATTCCCATTTGTTGAACTACTTGAGGATCAAACAAATTGAGTAATGTTTAAATGAATACATAAAAAATCTACAAGAAAGGCAAAAAATACTCTTTAGGTTAGGCAGCATCTGTGGGGGAAAAGAAACAGTTAACAATTTATAGCATTGTTACAAATTCCTGCCATCAGTGGCGCTCTTGATCTGCTCACTGCCTGTGCGTGCGACTCGAGAGGCTGTGGGGGGGGGGGGGGGTTAGTAAAATGCAAGTTTTTATTGGTTGCCAACGAGGGATTTCCTCGTAAGACAAGCTTATGAGGAAATTTTGTTCTGTCATCCCGTTCGCGATTTTAAAAAAAAAACGTTGCTTAACTATTGAATCGCTGGATGAAAATCGGGACAACTTCAACGCCTTCAAAATCACGGATCGCAAGTTCAGGACAAAACAAAAGGTATGTACTGTAGGACGTTTATTTAACATCTTACCTAGTTTTTGGTGTAATTTCATTTTATTCTGATGATGCGAAATATGTTATTTAGGCCCCGATTTCGGCTGTGTTTTGCCTGCCGGCTGTGAGTGTAAGCAAAATCATAGTGACGGCCACAATCCGATCTATGTATCATAATCCACAAACATCCACTCTCAAGATAATCAAATTCATTATTTTTTGCACAATCATGTCACCAATATTTTCATATAAATATCTGACTAAAACCTTCCACAGTACATAGTTTTTGGTCAGATATTTAGTATGAAAATATTGATCATGGATAGACAATTACACAAAATGTAGATAATTTAGATGTTCTTATGACATGATTGTGCAAAAAATACTGACTTTGATTATCTTGAGAGTGGTGTTTGTGGATTTTGAACACATGTCTGTGCAAAACAGCCCTTGCCTGCTGCAGTGTTGTAAACCAACAGAGTAAATTTTATGGGAATTAAACATTCAACTCCTCCGATTTGGCATAGAAATTATTGGCAAAGTGAGATTTAAAAATCATGTTATATTGTGAATTCTTGTGTGAATGGGATCAGTTTGTTATTTGGATACTTTGGCAATTAAAACAAATATTTTTCGCCATTTCTTAAGAATGGGATAGATGTTTAGATCTAGTAATTTAGTTGATTTGATTTGATAACACTGATGAATATGAATTTTTTTGTTGGGTGTTTACTATTTGTTTTAACGCTACAATAATATTAAAGTTCTGATCTTGAGAATATCACATTTTTGAATTTTCAAGGCAGTCTGGGTGTTTATTACTATTTCTGTCACAACGGTTAATTTTGTAATTAGCTACTTTATTAGGTATTTAACTAATTATATACTTTAATTTCAGGACATCCAAGTAAGGTATCATATTTGTTTCAGAATGCTTCAATCTATGATAACTGAAAATTTCATTCAGTTCTCTTAATTTTTAAGAAAGTTATGGGCTGTTATGTCAATTGACTGTCCTTGATCACAGCTTTTGTGTTAAGTTAATGGAAAAGCAATCGGGAACAAGATGTTAATTTCCGAGTATGAAAATGACCATAACATTTATAATACTGAAGATATGAAAGTGAATTAGGTATCAAATTACAGTTCTCTTTATGCTTAATCTGATGGGCTTGATTTTTAACATCTCAAAATTTTGTAATATTCCTACAATTTAGGTCTGCTGAACATTTACAGCATTCCAATCTTTTGATTTTTTGCTTTTCAAATCCAAATTATTATTGATTTTATTACACAGATGCTTTTGCTCTTGGTCCTTGTTATTTCTTCCTCAAAAATACCTCGAAATTCAGTTCTACTACTATCTGTTCTGTTTCTTGAAGAAATTCTTCTAACACCACTGGTTCACTGTGTGATTGAGCAGACATTCTCCCTATCTGAGTGGGAGGCCTTATAGTCTGCCAGACAGTATTTTTATGCAGGCAGCTTGTCATTATTGTAATATGAAGGGGGAAACATGAACACTGTAGTTAACGTGGATTTTATGAAATTTAAATGTAACTTTGGTCCACCTTTGATTTTTTTTTATTGCAGTGGTAAGCAATCCATAGCAATTGATGACTGCACATTCCACCAGTGCGTAAGGCTCAGCAAGTTTGAATCTGAAAGGAGCATTAGCTTCATTCCACCAGATGGAGAATATGAACTCATGAGGTAAATACTCAGCAGTGTGTGGAACAAAGGGGCCTGTGAAAACATGGGGGCTGGCTTCAGATTTCAAAACAGTTTTGGCCTGCCTTTTAACGTTTAACTCTCGAAGTTCCTCTTTGTACAATGTAAAATTTAATTCACATGATATAAAATAGTCAATTTGAAATCCTAATAAGTAATAATTTTTAGGATTACTGTCAAGTAACGGGGTGGCGCAGCAGTAGAGTTGCTGCCTTACGGAGCCAGAGACCCGGGTTCGTTCAGACCACTGGTGGAGACCATACGGAGCTTGTATGTTCTCCCTGTGACCGCGTGTGTTTTCTGCAGGTGCTCCAGTTTCCTCCCACATTCCAAAAATGTGCAGGTGGCATGTTTAATTGGCCTCTGTAAATTGTCCCAAGTGTGTAGGATTGAACTAGTGTACGGAGTGATCACTGGTCGGCACAAACTCCGTGGGCTGAAGGGCCCCTTTCCATGCTGTATCTCTAAATTAAACTAAACTAATTAACATTGACAAGGTGTTTCAATCTATTCTTCTCTAACGACCTCCATGAAATATGGTTAAGTATTTAAGATGTTTCAGTTGGACTTGCAGTTGGAAAAGCCTCGGCTTACTGCATTCCTTTCACCTTAATGCATTGAAATTTGAAATGAAAGTTGGCAACATCTGTTTACAAGCAAGTGAGATGCCAATGCATTAACAAATGATTAAATGAATCAGAGACATCAAATAATGTCACAGAGTCACTTTGAAGTAACTGAGCATTCTATGTACCAGTCAGCAAGTTTAGAGACAAGGAACTGTTGATACCGGTTTACTAAAAAACACACACTGTGCTGGAGTAACTAAGTGGGTCAGGCAGTATCCCTAGAAAACAAGAATAAGTGATGCTCAGGTCGGGACCCTTCTTCAGACTGAGTTAATCTACCCAATAGGTACCACATTTATTGCTATGCATGAAACTGACACTGACTGGGCTTTGAGTACAAAATTGAGGAAATACTCTTGGATACCACAGATACACAGAAAATAGGGGCAGAAGTAGGTGATTTTTCCTTCAAGCCTGCTTCACCAATCAATGTTGTTGCAGCTGATCCTCTGTCCCTGCAGTCTCCCCATACGCTGTGATGCCTTTTATATTTAAAAACCTCAAATGTATTCAATGACTTGGTCTCCTTCCCCAGTGACCAGGAGCTATTCTTATTCACCTTTGTAGAATAACCCTTCTCGCATCTAAGCATTCCATCAATGTACACAGGGATAGACACAAAGCTGGAGTAACTCAGCAGGTCAGACGGCATCTCTGGAGAAAAGGAATAGGTGATGTTCCGGGTCAAGACCTTCCTTCAGACTTAGTCAGGGGAAAGGGAAACAAGAGATATAGACGGTGATATAGAGAGGTATAGAACAAATGAATGAAAGATATGCACAAAGTAACAATGATCAAGGAAAGGTGGGCCCACAATGGTCCATTGTTGGCTGTGGGCTTGGTGATAACAAGTTATACAGACAATGAAACTCCACAGAAGGTCAGTGAAACTAATATGAGGACCCGGGTGGGGGAGGGATGGAGAGAGAGAGGGGATGCAAGGGTTAACTGGCTAGAGAAATCAATATTTATACCACTAGGTTGCAAGCTGCCCTAGCAAAATATGAGGTGTTGTTCCTCTAATTTGCCTTTCGGAATGGGGCTACACTACCTCTAAAGTAAATATGATCTTGTGTAGATACTGTATCATTTGTAATTGCTTAAAACTGTGGTGGTAAAAAGTATTGTTAATATAATATTGTTTCTGCTTCAAATGCAGATTGTAATTACAAATTTGCATAATAAAACAAAAGGATTTGTGTCGTTAGATTAAATTACTATCTGTAGGCTGGTCAAGAGTACTGTTGAATCTGTTTATTTTCAGATGTTTATAACAGATTTGATTATTTTTCTCAGGTATCGAACCACTAAAGATATCATCCTGCCGTTCCGAGTGATCCCATTGGTCAGAGAAGTAGGTCGCACTAAACTCGAGGTGAAAGTTGTGATTAAATCAAACTTCAAACCATCACTGCTGGCTCAGAAGATCGAGGTAAAATATTTTCAAACATCTGCTTGCTTCCTTTCAGACCTGCCTTGTAAAATTTTGGCAATTATGGTTTGCTCTTTGAACAACCTCTGCTAGCCCTTTTCCCCAGGGTGGAAATGCCAAAGGCCAAGGGCATAGTCTTAAAGGTAAAAGTGGCAAAGTTTAGAGGAGCTATGCAGGTCAGATCTCTTTTATGCAGAGGATGACTGGTGCCCTTGAGTTTAATTGTGTTTACTTTTGAGACACAGCGTAAAAGTAGGCCCCTCTGCACACCGAGTCCACATTGACCAGTGATCACCCCATACACTAAAATTATTCTACACGTGAGGGACAATTTACAATTTTTACAAGCCAATTAACCTGTAAAACTGAAACCGAAACGCCCAGAGAAACCCATGCGGTCACGGGGAGAATGTATAAACTCCGTACAGTCAGCACCCGTGGTCAGGATCGAACCTGGTTCTCTGATACTATGAGGCAACAACTCTACAGCTGCACCACTGTGCTGCCCACTGCTCCGCTATGCCACCCTTACATTGAACAAACGGTTGATACAGGATTAAAGAAAGCCAACACAGGAACTAATTAGGACATCTCCAGGCTGACCATAAATGGAGGTAACCAGATTGTTTCCATTTCCCAGTTTTTGGTATTAGCCTTGTAGGTCAAAGTTCCAAGTGTTCATACAAGTGAGCACATTGCTGAGACACCAAATACCAGACCCTTACTCGAGGTAAGAAAACAATCCATTTGCTCCCCTAATTGTTATACCTATCATAGATCTACGTAACTTAGTTGTTGACTCCTCTACTAAGAAAAAAACATTGTTGTGGAGGCCCCTTGTAATTTTGCACAAAATTAGATCTCCTTATCCTTGGTTCCAAAGCACACAACCGAGAGGGTCTCTGCCCATATCCAGCCTACATCTGCTCGGCAACAGCTCTCGTGCAAGCACGTCCTCTTTCAAGTGTGCTCATGTTCCGTCAGTTCTGAGAAGTAAGCTGGGACCTCAGTGGGTAATCCTAGCCCTGCTGTTCAATCCCAAATGCACAGCATCAGGCGTGATGCACTTGGGGGTTACCAACTGTCCCGGATTCGCCGTATTTCGTCCCGGCGAAACAACCTAATTACGGCGTTCCGGCAGGCTGACCTGTCGTTACGGAGAAGGGCGGGAACGAAAAAGAATCAAAAAAATAAACGGGAAGGGCGGGGGGGGGGGGGGGGGGGGGGGCGGGAGCGGGAACGAGCGGCGGTTGGACACGTGCAGCGGGAAGGGCGGGAGCGGGAACGAGCGGCGGTTGGACACGTGCAGCGGGAATGAGCGGTGGTTGGACGTGCAGCGGGAATGAGCGGCGGTTGGACACGTGCAGCGGGAATGAGCGGCGGTTGGACGTGCAGCGGGAAGGGCGGGAACGAGCGGCGGTCGGACACGTGCAGCGGGAAGGGCGGCGGTTGGACACGTGCAGCGGGAATGAGCGGCGGTTGGACGTGCAGCGGGAAGGGCGGGAACGAGCGGCGGGGACGGTCGGACACGTGCAGCGGGAAGGGCGGGAGCGGGAACGAGCGACGATTGGACACGTGCAGCGGGAATGAGCGGCGGTTGGACACGTGCAGCGGGAAGGGCGGGAACGGGAACGAGCGGCGGTTGGACACGTGCAACCTGGGAACTCACTCACCTGGGAAGATGGAGCTCCACGTTGTAGCAGGCAGGCAGCGACGGGGCAGGGCACCAGTCTCCTCCCTCGGGCCCAGCCCCACCGCGGAAAGGCGTCAGGGAGATCACAGGCAAAGATCGCTGTAGGATCTTTGATCATAGCCACCGGCGGAGGAGGGAGGGAGAGGGACTTCATCGTTGTCCAGGTCGGGCGAACACCAGCGCACCTTTGACACACTTTCCTCGGGAGGGGAAAGAGCCAGCGAGAATGAACGCAGCGATGCAGGACGTTCACTTTCTCAAGTCCGCCTTGCCGTCGGACGCCCCGGTCTCCACCCAGGCCGTCCCGTCCGACCGACAGCTGGACCAGCGCAGCGAGCACCGGCAGGGCAGCCAGCAGAAGAGCATGAGGGTCCAGGAGCAGGTCCTCACCATGTTAAAGAGCAGCAGCAGGGCCAGCGCCTCGTCCTACGGCAGCTCCCTTCATGAAGGTAAGTGGAGCCCAGCTCGGCACCTCCTTCAAACCACTCCAAGAGTCAACAATGTTTTACCTTTGGGGGTACACAAAAGGCTTGGAGAAACTCAGCGGGTGCAGCAGCATCGAAGGAGCCAAGGAGATAGGCGGCGTTTCGGGTCGAGACCCTTCTTCAGACATTTACACAACGCTTTACCTTTGTCACGTACCTTTTAGGGGGAGATGAGGAGGAATTTATTTAGTCCGAGGGCGGTGAATCTGGGGGAACCATTACCACAGAAGGCTGCGGAGGCCAAGTCAATGGGTATTTTTAAGGTGGAGAGTGACAGATTCTTGCTTGGATGTCAACGGTTATGAGAAGGCAGGAGAATGGGGTCCAGAGGGAAAGATAGATCAGCTACTATTGAATGACGGAATAGACTTGATGGGCTGAATGGCCTCACTGCTCCTATATCTTATGAACTTATGTGTCCTGAAATGGAACAATGAAACTTACTTGCAGCAGTGCAACATATGTAAGCACAGTACTCTGTAAAACACATACTAAGCAACAAAACATTCATTGTATACACCTATGTACATAGTGTGTGCAGGAAGGAATTGCAGATGCTGGTTTACACTGAAGATAGACACAAAATGCCGGAGTAACTCAGTGGGGCAGGCAGAATCTTGGAGAAAATGAATAGGTGATGCTTTGGGTCGAGACCCCTTTTCAGACTAGAGTCAGGTGAGAAGGAAACGGAAAGTATGAAAAGTATTGTTAGCTGTGCCTGAAGGCTAAAGCATTCAAGATTCATCAAAATATATATAAGTACATCTTTTAAGTGATACTGTGTATACTAAAGGATGTTTATGTGTGTTTAATGAGTTTGTATATAGTACTAGTTGAAAAAAGGAAGTTGGATTCAACGCGCGTTGCAGATTTTGGGTCGTTGCCATGCATATTTCTGGTGCCGCAACATGTACTGAGAGAAATGCATTTACCCCCATTTGTTACTGACAAATGGGTTGAATGTTACTGTGAACTAAATTTAGGGTTGGCATCTCTGGCGTGATGCACTTGGCGGCTCCCAATATTTGGATTTCTTTTGAGCCGCCTTAAAAATGATTGGTTCCATGTGCCGACAGTCAGCAGGGAATCGGCATCAACTGAGAAAAGCATCTGCATATGGTCTGCTTCTTGGCAGCGGCTTGGGTTTCCAGATTGAGCCTGCACTCCCGGGAGTGTACACGTTGCACGGATTTGCAAACCTCAGCACAGTTGGCCTGAACACTGTTCACTGTTGCGTGGTTAGCCCTGCTCACCGGATCAACACTATGAAAACGGCATTTGGCTCATTTGACATTCTTCCCATGGGTGGACTCAAAGTGCAAGAGTAACTCAGCGGGTTTGTCAGCATCCCTGGAGAACGTTGTCTGTTTTCCCCATAAAATGGCAAGATTTTTGGATTGATTGCAAGAAACACCAACAAAATGCTTTGTTCCACTGAGTACACCGACCATTCTATATTATCCCACTTTCATGTCCACTTATTATACACTAGGGGAAATGTACAGAGGCCAATTGACTTACTACATAGATGTCATAACAGTTCACCAATCTCACTGACAGTACTAAAGACAGGCTTACAGCTGTCTGAATGTGACATCAGTTCTATATCAGTTTTTCAAAGAGCTTATTAATACATCCCCAAATACTGAAGACTGTAAGATAATCAGGTTCATTCTTTGTACCTTGGAGGATGTGGCTTTGTTCAGAGAGAGGGCCGCATATAGTTGAATTCTAGTACCTATTACTTTTCATCTCATGTTGCTGATCTCTGTTTTGTTTTAAGATGCATCCAGCATGGAGGAAATACTGAAATAAAAATCTTTCCAAACTGCTATGTCTTTGAAATTCAAGCAGGGCAAGCAAGCTTTATATTAAAAAAAAAGAAAAACACTTGCTGAAAGATGGTAGGGATGGAGGTGTCTTGTGGAGCTGGGTTTCTTATCCTGTTGAGCAGGGAAATTGTGGGCAATTCAAGACCTTGATGATCTTCCTTGACCCTTGAGTGATGAAATGGGAAGAAATGCTTCCACTCAAGAATGATTGTTAGGGTTCACAGATTGGTGATTGGCTAATGACCATAAAGGCAATTGTGCTTTTATTTGCAGCCTGCTCTGGTCTGCACTGGACTAAATTAATGAATGATGAAGACAGTTTCCAATATCTGATTCCCTTCTGTGAGTTAACACAGACCATCACGCAAACCAACCTCCCTTCCATTGATTCCATCCACACTTCACGCTCTCTCAGCAAGGCCACCAGCATAACCAAGGACCAATCTTACCCCGGTCACTCTCTCTTCTCCCTCTGTGAAAACACATACCTCCAGATTCTTGCCAGCTATTATCAAGCAACTGAACCATCCTATCTCCTATTAGAGAGTAATGCTGACCTCCTACCTACCTCATTGGAGACCCTCGGACTATCTACAATTGGACTTCATCTTGCACTAAACGTTAATCCCTGTATCCTGTATCTGTACACTGTGGATGGCTTGATTGTAATCCTGTATAATATTTCCGCTGACAGGATAGCACTCGACAAAAATGCTTTTCACTGTACCTCGGTACATGTGAGATAATCCTAAAGAATCCTTAAGGCAGCATCTGTGGAGGAAAAAAGATGTATGTCCTCATTTCACCTATTTTGCCAGTGTTCTGTGTTTCTTGCTCCAGATTCCAACATCTGCAGTCTTATCCATTGAAGAGCATAGAATAGTACAGCACAGGAACAGACCCTTTGGCCCACAATGTTCATGCGGAACAAGACCAACTCTTATCTGCCTGTACTTAATCCATACCCTTCATCCCTATGTTCTTAACCGAAAGTCTCTTAAATGTCACTATCGCATCTGCCTCCACCACCACCCCTGAAAGTGCATCTAGTGGGGAAGGAAACTAGTGAAGCATTGAAATATGGGTAGGCATGAAAGGAAATGGAAGCCCCATTTGTGAAGCATTTAATTGAGTTTGTAAGGAACAGCATGATACATGGTAAATGGTAGAGAATTGAGGAATGCTGTGGAACAGAGGGATCTAGGAATAACTGTGCATAGTTCCCTGAAGGTGGAATCGCATGTAGATAGGGTGGTAAAGAAAGCCTTTGGTGTGCTGGCCTTTATAAATCAGAGCATTGAATATAGGAGTAGGGAAGTAATGTTAAAATTGTACAAGGCATTGGTAAGACCAATTCTGGAGTATGGTGTACAATTTTGGTCGCCTAATTATAGGAAGGATGTCAACAAAATAGAGAGAGTACAGAGGAGATTTACTAGAATGTTGCCAGGGTTCCAGCAACTATGTTACAGAGAAAGGTTGAACAAGTTAGGTCTTTATTCTTTGGAGCGCAGAAGGTTAAGGGGGGACTTGATTGAGGTCTTTAAAATGATGAAAGGGATAGACAGAGTTGACGTGGATACGTTTTTCCCATTGAGGGTAGGGAAGATTCAAACAAGAGGGCATGACATGAGAATTAAGGGACAGAAGTTTAGGGGTAACGTGAGGGGGAACTTCTTTACTCAGAGGGTGGTGGCTGTGTGGAATGAGCTTCCAGCAGAAGTGGTGGAGGCAGGATCGATTTTAACATTTAATAGTAAAGTGGATAGGTATATGGACGTGAAGGGAATGGAGGGGTATGGTCTGAGTGCAGGTAGATGGGACTAGGGGAAAACAAATGGTCGGCACGGACTGGAAGGGCCGAGAGGGCGTGTTTCCGTGCTGTAATTGTTACATGGTTATATGATATCCGGGCAGTTCTCAACATTTCTTTACAATAGTGAACTTTAAATTAAATTGCAGCCTCTCTGAGCTTGCTGCATTTAATTTTCCCCGAGCTGCCTTTGCAGAGGAGTTCACACTCCATTTCAAACTGCATGGAGCCAGGTGGTTTGACCTCTGCCAGCATTTAGAGCTGAGCTGTTTCTCACATTTGGACGTGCTGCTTCTAAACCGAGTGAAGTGTCAGGAAGCCGAACGGTGTGTTTTTATGATTAAATATTCATCTGGCTGCAAAGGGAGATCTCAAGTCCAGACTACTTTCCAGGCTAAAGAGAAAGTTCGAAATATGGGATAGAGCGTTGGGAATAAATTGCTTCGCTTCCTTGAAACTTCCATATGTTTTCTCTCTTCAGATGGGGAATGAAACTGCTACATTTTTTATTTCACAATTTTCAACGTGTCCAATTTACTTTATTATCTGCTTTTTCTTTTAATCCTTTTTTTTTGTATTGAGAAGATGCTGCGTTATGTGCCACCTACTCATTCCACACTCAAAGATAAACACCTACTTCTACTTGTGGACAGCCATTTCTAATGGAGATCAGCTTGGGAGCCCGCAGAGTAGTGCTATCCCCCACTCTGTTCAGTACCCAGACGATTCAATAGTTAGATTGGAAAAAATGGTTTATATTGTACTTTAGTCTTTGGTCTATTGCTGTCTAATTGTTAGTTTGATCTTGCCGAAAAATAAATAGTTGGTGAGAAGTTTCTTCTGCGCATAATCCATCTTATTTATGGCATTTTTTCATGGTCCAATACAAAATGGCATTCAATGAACTGATGCATTCACCCATTATGTGCTACCTATTACAACGTGGTCAGCACCCCTAGTGGTTTCTCTTAGCTTGGCTGCAGATGATAAAACTTGCCATTGTAGCAATGGGGAGTTCCAAGTAAGTAGTGTTTCGGATCGTACCGCTTTTTTTTAAGCTTGCGTTTATATTTTATGTATTGTGCAATGGAGTAGCATGGATAGACTCAAGTGCTGGCATAACTCAGCTGGTTATGCAAAATTCACATGCAAAATTCAGCATATCAGAACATGGATAGGTGACGTATCGAGACGGCTATCTTTTTTTTTCTAAATTATAGGTTTTCCAATTGTTATAAATTAAATCTCACTATGCATTATCTGTACAACTCGAGTCTTACACTAACTTTTTCATTTTTTACGATCGGGGCATATTAAGGAGCCAGCATTATTGCCTGTTCCCCAAGTGCCTGTAGGAAGGTAGTGAAGAGCTGCCACCTCCAACATTTGCATTCTATCAGCTGATGTTGCACACAGTAAGGGAAACATGCATTTCCCAATATCTCTTTCCTGAAGGAGGGTCCCGGCCCAAAACATCATCTGTCCATTTTCTCCACAGATGCTGCCTGACCCACTGAACTTTGCACTTTGTGTTTTGCTCAAGATTCCAGCGTCTACAATGCTTTGTGTCTCCATCATGCTCTTTAAGTTGTTAAGGTGTCAACTGCCATTCATTACGTGATCATTGACTAGTGTAGCTTGATTCTAGCCAAGTTAATCATATCCAAAGATATGATATTGTTTTTCTATTTCCTACTGTCTGAGCAAATACAGTACTACTGCTATACACTTGTACTGTATTTGAGATGCTTATCTAAGATGTATCCAAGTGCTTATGTATAGTGATACGTACTGAACTGTATACATAAATTAATTTTGCTGTACCTCAGTAGGTGACAAAGTACCATTGATTGATCCTTGTTCTTCTGTGTTTTGCAGGTGCGTATTCCAACCCCACTCAACACCAGTGGAGTGCAAGTCATCTGCATGAAAGGGAAGGCCAAGTACAAGGCTAGTGAGAATGCAATTGTGTGGAAGTAGGTGATCTTCAATTTTTATTTTATACCTTGCCTTCTTGTAATTATGCTGCAGGATTTCCATAGAAACGTTAGGTGTGGTAGAGCTGCTGCCTCACAGGTTAAATCTGTGTGCAGTTTTCATGTTCTCCCTGTGACCGCGTGGATTCCATCCGGTTGCTCCAGTTTCTCCCCCCCACACCCCAAAGACTTGCAGGTTAATTGGCCCTCTGTAATTTGCCTCTAGTGTAGAGAGTGAAACATCTGCAAGAGTTGATGGCATGCAAATTGGATAACATGGGATTGGTGTATATTAGTTTGGTTTAGTCTGGAGATACAACGCGGAAGGAGGCCCTTAGGCCCACCGAGTCCACGTCGACCAGCAAACCCCACACACTAGCACCATCCCACACACTAGGGACAATTTATAATCTTCACCGATGCCAATTAACCTTCAAACCTGCAGATCTTTGGAGTGTTGGAGGAAACTGGAGCACCCAGCGAAAGCCCACATGGTCACAGGGATAACCTACTTCGTACAGATAGCACCTGTAGTCAGGATTGAACCCAGGTCTCTGGTGCTCTAAGGCAGCAATTCTACTGCTGTGCCACGTGCCTCCCTAATGTAAATGTTACCTCGTGTGCAATTCGTGTAAATGGATCATTGGTTGTTACAAACTCGGGCAGAAGGGCCTGTTACCATGCTATCTGACTTCAAAAGTCATATATATAAATATCAGTTTTGGATCTCCACAATTATAAATCTTATTGCCTTATGGAGACAAAGTGCTGGAGTAATTCAGAAGGACAGGCAGCATCTCTGTAGAACATGGATAGGTGATGTTTCGGGTCCGGGCCCTTCTTCAGACAGAAGATGTATGCTCAAGTAGACCGCGTGGAGGGATCTAGCCTGAAACGTTGCCTATTTATGTCTTCCATAGATGGTACCTGACCCACTCAGTTACTCTAACAATGTGTCCATTTTTTTTGTACCAGCACCTGCAGTTCCTTTTGTCCCCCTCTATAAGAGCTCATCAGTAGCTGATCTCAATGCCACCAATAGTGATGCATGAATTCCTTCTATTCAACAGCCTTGTTATCTACTTTTATATGAAGACGTCTTTGCACAGTAGGTTCACATGCACAAGCGTCTCTACCGACAGCTAGTCTGTTAATTTGTCCACTAGTTTGAAACAAGGTCAGCAGAGCATATTAACCAGCACTAGCAATTAAAGTTGTCATTCAGCATACCAATAGGTGCAACTATATTAAATCCTTCCTTAATCTATCAGCAATAAATCCTTTTCAACTTCAGAGGCTTAAATTGTTGTGAAATTAGACTTTAGATGTACAGGCACTTTGGCTCGCCATGTCCGTGTCGACCAGCAAATACCCCATACACCAGCACTATCCTACACACTAGGGACAATTTTTACAATTACAGAAGCCAATTAGCCTACAAACCTGTATGTCTTTGGAATGTGGGATGAAACCCGAACATCCAGAGAAAACCCGCGTGGTCACAGGGAGAATATACAAACTCCGTACAAACAGCATCCATAGACAGGATCAGACCAGGGTCTCTGGCGATGTAAGGCAGTGGCTCCACTGCTGCATCAGTGTGCAGCCCTGTCTCTTAGAATGTCCAAGCTCTTGTGTATCTTGTCATCGACATCGGCGGTCACTGGAAACGAGTATGACTGTCCTCTCATGGAGGACGCCTGTGCGTGAGAAGACTGGTGCACAGCCAGCCACCACACGGCCCTTGCAAGATCTGGGTCAGGATCCAGTGGCATGGAATCCAAGACGACCGTGGATCCTTTTCTGCTGCAGCCTTCATACGCCTTCCCAGCCGTCGTGACGCTCCACTAAAGTCAGCCACCATCCTCCGCCTGTTCCACCAATAAGGTCTTGGTTGGATTGCTCTTTGTCAGAGACCTCCCCCTCGACCTTACTGCCATGGGTGGCCCTACCAGGAGCACAGCCCCAGGCGGCATTGCATTCAGGACCACGCAAACTTCTCCACCATGACAAGGTGACAATCCATCTGAACGTATACCCGCAGAGCACAATGACCTAAAAAATCACTGCACATGGTAGGAAATGGAAATTAATGGTCAGAACATCAGAACGTCCAAGCTCTTGTGTAAAATGATGTTGAATATCAGTCAAGTTCCTGCTGAACACATTTTTCTCCAGTTAATTGTTTACCTGGGCCAGTTTGGAGGGAGTGTTACCATACAATGAGACTTTTTAGAAAGGAGGAGTAGGTATAAATCCCAGTGCCTTTGACATTTACCTGACGTTAGCGTTCTGGAATATTGCAACCAAGTGCAGCTGATTTAGTGCTGTTTTGTCCCTGCTTGCAGTGACAGTTCATGGTACGGCTGACAGTATGCAGCCATAAAACAATGTTTGGATGGAAATGTCAGTATTTGACTAGTGTAATCTATGACCCATGATTTATCGTAAAAGATTAACAGATTATTTGTGTAGGAAGGAACTACAGATGCTGATTTAAACTGGATAAACACAAAATGCTGGATTAATCAGTGGAACAGGCAACATCTCTGGAGAAAAGGAATCGGTGACGTTTCGGGTTTAGACTCTTCTTCAGACTGAGAGTCAGGGTAGAGGGAAACTAGAGATGTGGGATAGTACAAAGAGCATAAAGGTGTGAAAATGACAGATCAAAGCAGACAATCAAGGATATGTACAGTGGTTCATTGTTGGCTGAGGGGAAGTTGCAACAAGGTGTATTAACAGGAGTACAGTGAAACTAGTAAAATGGAGATGGGAAGTGGTGGGATCCTGTTGGAGGTGGCAAAGATGTCGGAGGATTATGTGCTATATGCGATGGCTGATGGGGTGAAAGGTGAGGACTAGGCTGACTCTGTCCCTATTGCGTCTGGGGTGAGGGGAAGCAAGAGAGGAGCTGCGTGTTTAGTTCAGAGAAACGGGTTCCTCGGCCCACTGTGCCCATCAATCATCTATTCACATTAGTTCTGTGTTATCCCGCTTTCTCATTTACTCCCTACTCACTATAGGCAATTTAGAGGGCCAATTAACTGACAAAACGATGGCTGGGAGAAGTGCACCACTCTACTTGGACAGCTCCCGAGCTCAGGATCGAACCCGGGTCTCTGACGCTGTGAGGCAGCAGCTCTACCAACTATGCCACTGTCGGCCATATTTGTTTTTAACATATTACCTGTTCTGATTAAAATCTAAGATGTGGACGATAGAATACCCTGCAGCTGTGGTTGGTGTTATACATGTTGGGATGATTTGTCAGTTGGCACGAGGTTGATTTGGAAAGCAGCTGTTTCTGCAATTCATTAATCTCCCTTGTTACTTGTTCCCCACAGGATAAAGCGAATGGCAGGAATGAAGGAATCGCAGATCAGTGCTGAGATTGAGCTTCTACCCACTAATGATAAAAAGAAATGGGCTCGACCACCCATTTCTATGAACTTTGAGGCAAGTATCACAGTCTACCGGGCACTAATGCCCAAGTGAGTTTGTCAGTGTTCAGTAGCTTGTGAATTCTTTAATACAAATGATTGCTGTATCTGCCTAAAGTTGCATTCCCGCAGAGGAACATAAGAACATAGGAATTTGGGGAAGGAGACGGCAACATGGCTTTGCCAGCCTTCTCTGCTGTTGATTGTTCATGACAGACCTACTACTACAGTGCCACTTTCTTGTTCTGTATACACGTGCTCTTATTCCCCTCGTGTCCAGAAATAGATTGATCTTTGTTTTAAATGAACACAATGGTCAGAAGTGAAAGGAGCCCATTCGCCTAAAAATGTCTACAGTATTCAATCATGGCTGATCTATCCCTCCCTCCTAACCCCATTCTCCTATAAGATCATAAGTAATAGAAGCAGAATTAGGCCATTCGGCCCTGACACCATTTGTTGTGGTCAATGAGTGAACCTCTATTGACAGCATTTGACCACACAAAGCAATCACCTTTCCACTGACTCCATCTACAATTCTAAATCTTCACCACCGTCTGAGTGAAGACATTTCACCACATCAATCCTAAATGGCATATACCTGATTCAAGACTCTTCGCCAAAAGAAACATAATTTCCCTGTTCACCTTAGGAATTTTGTACATTTCGGTGAGACCATCTTGCGTTCTGAACTTCAGGGAATATAGGTCTAGTTACCTAATCCTTTCTTGGTCCTGTTACTTCCTCCATTAGCTTTTTATTCCACAAACTTGCATGTAACTCATTGCTTCTCTCAATGAATCTTGGGTTTTGGGCCCTGTTCCACATTGTAGAAAATGCTTTAGTTTGCTCCTTGGTTTTGTAGTGGGTGGAAGCTACTCAGCGCCTTAAATCTATTCTGACGTTCAATAACTTATTCCACCTACCTGAAAGTATAACACTATTGCCCAACAAAGTCGATCACACTCGCTTTTACTAACTTCAGTTGATGGCTTTTTGGGGAAATATCCCTTTCACGGTTTTTTGTATGACATGCTTCCCAAGTTCTCACCTGCACCACCCAGGTAATAAGATTGTCCAGAGATGTTACCTGGCCTGCTGAGTTACTCCAGCACTCACTTTTTAAAAAGATTGTCCGATCAGTCTGAAGAAGGGTCCCGACACGAAACGTCGCCTGTCCATTCCCTGCACAGATTAAGTTTGGTTTAAATTATTATAATTGTCATGTGTTGTGAGATACAATGAAAAGCGCTTTGTCGTGTGCAATCCAATCAGCAAAAAAGACTACATGATTACAATCAACCGTTTACAGGGTACAGATACGGGATAAAGGGAATAACTTTTAGTGTGAGATAAAGTTCATTATTATCCGATTAAAGATAGTTGGGTCTCCAATGATGTAGATGGGAGGTCGGGACCGCTCTCTGGTTGATGAGAGGATGGTTCAGTTGCCTGAGAATGGCTGGGAAGAAACTGTCCCTGAATCTGAAGGTGTGCCTTTTTAAATTTCTGTACCTCTTGCCTGATGGGAGACGAGGGAGTGACCCGGGTGAGACTGGTCCTTGATTATGCTGGTGGCCTTGCTGAGGCAACATGAATTGTAGTGTCAGTGGAAAGGAGGTTGCTTTGTGTGGTCAGATGCTGCCAACTCGCTGAGCTCCTACAGCACTGTGTTGAGAATAAAGCTGTCTCCTTATCTTGGCTCTTTCTGACTACATTTATTCTTTAATGTTCTTTTTCAGTATATTTGTTAAACTTTACTGTTTTACTACCCTATTACATATTGCAGAGCTGCCAAGTAGTATGGATTTTCCGTATTTTGTACGGAAATGCGATTAGAATACGGATGTACGGTTTTGTGTTGTTAAATATCTATCTATCTATCTATCTATCTATATACTTTTAAAACTCTGTGTGTGTGTGTGTGTTTGTTTGTGGGTGTATGTCAGATTAGATTTTCAGATTAGATTTTTGGCCTTTGATTCGTTGGTCCGCCAAAACCACACGCAAAAACTCCCGAGATTTTTTCCATTTCGCTAGCGATTTCACTTTTACATTCGCTTATCCACTCCTCATTACATTTAGACATTTTTCTGTACACATTTTTAATAAAATCCCCCCCACTCACCCATTTTGTCGCCTCCTGCTGGCCAGCGACCATAACGGCTGCTGCCGCCCGGCTCTGGTCCAAAAACGCCGACATTTTTCCCATTTCACTGGCGATTTTACTTCTCACAACCCCCCGGGGCCGTTAACGCTCTGTCCAAAGATCGCTGTGCTCAAGCAAAGATCCAAGTGAGGGAAGATTTGCTGCGCTTTCTTTCACCGTCCCTCCCCCCCCCTGGCTGCTTTTCACCCCCTCGGGAAAACCGAAAGCTGTTCTGCAACTCCCTCTATCAGTCTTTGAAAAGAATTCTCCTCCTTCCTCCTCTCCTCCGGAACGGCTCCACCATCGTCCTTCACTCCCCCCTAAAGCCTCCCTCTCCCCTCCCTCCACACGCGCTCCTCAGCCCTCTCCCCCCCCTCCCCGATCCCTCCCCTTCCATTCCTCCCACTCAGTTCTCAACTAACCATCCCCCGCCCGCACCTCTCTCCCTCACTCTTTGAAAGTGCTCTCCCTCCCACTCCCTCTCCTCCCCCCCCCCTTGTCTCGCCCTCTCCCTTCCAATCTCCCCCCCTCTGTCTCCCTCCCTATGTACCCGCTCCATCTTTTCTAACTTTTCTCCCCATATTCCTATCCCTCCTTGTTTCCCTCCCCTCCCTCTCCCCTCCCCCCTACACCCCACCCCCTGACCCTCTCTCCCACTCCCCCGCCCTCCCCCTTCCCCCCTCCTCCCCTCCCCCCTTCCTTTCCAAACCCTCCTTTTTTTCCCCCTCCTTCCCCCCCCCCATTCCGAGTCTTGTCTCACTTGCCCACCCGCCCCCTTCCTCCCGTCCCCACCCCAATTCCTTCTTCTCACCTCCTCCCACGACGCCAGCGGGAGCCATACCCCTCCCCCTTCAACTCCCCTCCACCCCCTCGCCTCCCGTCCCTCTTTCTGCATCCCTCACATCCCAGCCCCCCCTGAACATATCTCCCCTCTCCACTACCCACCCCTCGCCACCTCTCCTCTTCATGTCCACCACCCTTCCTCTCCCGCCACCCCGCCTCTTCCACTGACCCCCGCTCATCATCTCCCTCTAACCGACACTTTTCCGCACAAACCCTC
This sequence comes from Okamejei kenojei, assembly GCA_035221665.1. Classification (NCBI taxonomy): domain Eukaryota; kingdom Metazoa; phylum Chordata; class Chondrichthyes; order Rajiformes; family Rajidae; genus Okamejei; species Okamejei kenojei. The sequence continues at coordinate 41,678,105 of CM069144.1, forward strand.
ACCTCTCCTCCCCCCCTCCCCTCCCTCTTTCTTGCCTCCACTCTCCACCCCCTTTTCCCTCACCTCCCCACCCCTCTCCCCTCGCCCCTCTGCCCTCCTCCCCCGACCTCCCTCCCCCCCCTCCCTCCCTCCCTACCCCCCCCCCCGCCCTCCCCCCCCTCCCCCTCCCTACCCCCCAGCTCCCTCCCTCTGTGTTTCACCCGAATTTTTGCAACGCAGTATGAGTTAATTCCCTCACCCCTCTCCTCAATCCCCCGCCCTCTAACTCCCCCCCCTCCCTCCCATCCCCCTCCCTCTCCCCCCTCCCTCCCTCGTCGGTCCCCCCTCCCTCCCTCTCCCCCCCTCCCCCCCTCCCTCCCTCCCTCTCTCCCCCTCACTCCCTCTCCCCCCCTCTCCCCCCCTCTCCCCCTCTCCCCCTCCCGGCCCCACTCCCCCCTCCCCCCTCCCTCCCTCTCCCCTTCCCCCCTCCTCCCTCTCCCTCCACTCCCCCCCCCCTCGTCCCTCCCCCTTCCCTCCTCTCCCCCCTTCCTCCCTCCCCCCCTTCCCGCCTCCCTCTCCCCCCCCCCTCCCCGCTCCCCCTTCCTCCCCTCCCCCCCATCCTCCCCTCCCCCCCCCCCCCAATCCTCCCTCTCCCCCCCTCCCTCCCCTCCCCCCCTTCCTCCCTCTCCCCCCTTCCTCCCCTCTCCCTCCCTGCCCCCCCCCCTCCCGCCCACTCCTCCCCCCCCTCCCTCCTTTCCACCCCCCCCTCCCTCACTCCCCCTCGCTCCCTCCCCTCCCTCTCCCCCCCCTCCCTCCCCTCTCCCCCCTCCCCTCCCTCATCCCCACCCCTCCTCTCTCCCCCCCCCTCCTCTCCCCCCTCCCGCTCTCCCCCCCTCTCCCCCTCTCCCTCCTACCCTCTCCTCCCCTCCATCCCTCTACCCCCTCCCTCTCCTTCCCCCCCGCCCTCCCGACAATCCCCCCCATCCCTCCCTCTAACCCCCTCCTCCCCCCTCCCCCCCCCCTCCCTCTCTCCCCTCTCCCCTCCCATCCCTCTACCTCCCTCTCCCTCCACTCATCCCTCGCCTCTCCCCTCTCTCCCACTCTCCTCCCTCTCCCCCATCTCCCCCCTCCATCATCCCCCTCCTCCCCCTCACTCCCCCTCCCTCCCCTCTCCCCCGTTCCCGTCCCCCCCCCCCATCTCTCACCCCCTCACGCATCCCCACCCCTCTCCCATCCCTCTCTCCCGCTCCTCCCTCCTCCCTCCCCCCTTCTCCCCATCCCTCCGGCCACACTCCCCCCTCCCCTCGCTCCCACTCCCCCACCACCTCCCCTCCCTCCCCTCCCTCTCCCACCCTCACCCTCCCTCCTCCCCCCTCCCTCTCCCCCTCCCTCACACGCAGTCCCATCCCCCCTCCCCCCCCCCCCGCTCTCCACCCTCCCCTCCCTCCTCCCCCACCCCTCCCTCCCTCCCTCTCCTCCCCCCCCCTCCCTCCCCCCCCCCCCCCACCCCTACCTCTCCCCCCCGCTCCGCCCTCCCCCCCTCCCCCCCCCCCCTCTTCCCCCCCTCCCCCCTCCCCTCCCTCCACAACCCCCCCCCGCCCTCCCCCCCCCGCTGCCCCTCAGCACTGTCAAGTGAGGTGCGTGGAAGACGTGTAACTGGTAGCCACGTTATGCATTCTTGTACCTCGTACATGGGTATGACAGCACATACATTTTTCTTTTTAATTTCAGCAATATGGCACCGTATAAAAATACTGATTTCCTCAACAAAATATTGATTTTCAGGTCCTAGAATACTGAAATACTCTGACAAAACTTAGCAGGGCTGATATTGCATTTCTCCCCACAGAATCACCTAGGTTTTCCTCCATCGACCCAGCGACTCAATGTAAAAGCCATGCCTTCCATTACCAGTCGCACTTTATCTAACAGACCTTCTCCCATTGCTGTCCACAGGTTCCATTTGCTCCTTCTGGACTGAAGGTGCGTTATCTGAAAGTGTTTGAGCCAAAGTTGAACTACAGCGACCACGATGTGATAAAATGGGTCCGGTACATCGGGAGAAGTGGGATCTATGAGACCAGATGCTGAGAGCAGGCCTAGCCCGCGGCGCCCAATAAAACACACCAGACACTCTTCTGGCTGGCCACCACACCATGCACTTGACGTGGCCCAGGAGATGACAATAAGCCACACCTTCACGGTTGTGGCTGCACCATCAACGATGGAGATCCAGTCGACAAAAATCCCACTTTTCTGTTGAATTTGTATTTCATTTCCCCACCCTACCTGTTCTATTTCCCGATGCACATGTCCAACCCTGAACGCAGCTCCCATTTCATGTCTAATTGATATTCAACTCATACAGTGTATTTTCCAACAATGTAAGCATATTGTAGTTCAATAGAATATAGAATGTAACAGGGCGTACCTGTAGAGACTGAACTGTAATGGTAACAATGTTGTAATGAATGTTGTGTGCAATCAAGCTGGACTTCCCACCAACCTGTGGTCAAGTTGCTGCAGTGTCTTCTTCGATTTATTAACTCTGTGACCAAAATAATTGTCAAAAATACTACTTGTCTGTCTCATGCAATGGAGTGTACGTTCACTGTAGAATCCTTGAGCTTTGCCACTGGGGCAGAAATGTAGATGGAACCACTGCATGGTTTACAGGAAAGAGCATGAGGGTATATCAGTACGCAGTTACTGATCAAATGTGCACTTAATGTTTATGAAAGAGAAATGGCATCTTTATTAATCTCTGGTCTACTGACCAGGACCTTGTTAAGGAAGGGCAAGAGTGATGGAAGGGGGCAACCCATGCATTAGTGGTCCCTGCAAATTCCATTCCCTGGTCCCTCTGCCTATCGGCCGGTCTCCAGGGAGCTATTTGATGCACACGACTTTACATTACAGCACAAGAGTTGCGTAACCCTGCGCAGGTCTGTTCACAGTGAGCCCGAGTACTGTGTAATATGTGTGTCTGATCATGGCTACTTGGTCAGTCGGTGACCCAAACCTGCACCGTTTTTAGAGAAGGGAAGTCTTAAAAGGACGAATATTGAAGATGCTCGTCTGTAAATCCTTTTGCTTGATGGTGTGATTCCTCTTGAGCAACTTTTTGTGATTGTCCAGTTAATCTTAATAAACCATACAGAATCAGTACATATTGTGGAACTTTATTGAGAGGCGCAATTGAGTGTTTTACAATTTCCTTTGATTCTCAATGCAAACATTGTCTTGCTTTTATCTTGTATCTAAGTTGTACTCAGTGGCCTTTCTTTGGTTCTTCCCTGTTGGTGATCTAAAAATCTTGAAGGATAGATTCTTGTCAGATAATAATGTCAGGGTGAGGGGAAGCACAAAGTGCAGGAGTAACCTAGCATCCCTGGATAACCCGGATGGCCAAAGCTTCAGGTTGGGACTCTTCTGTCCATACAAGGGTCCTGTCCCCAAATGTCTCCTATCCATATTCTCCAGGGATGTTGCCTGACCTGCTGAATTACTCCAGCACTTTAAAAAGAAAATCAGCACCTGCAGTTCTTGTTTCTCCGTGGAAAATAGGAGTTTGGGTACCGATCACTTTTGCCCTAGCAAAATGTTCCTATTACCTGCGTTCCTTCCTTGGTTCCCTCTTACCATGTGAAGAATCTTGGGGAGATTTGGCCGAGTGCACAAAGTTTGCAAATATATATATTTTTATCCCCCTTCAATCTCCATCTGAGGGTTGACTCGCAGCCTGCGGAATGAAGCCTCTCACCTTCCCAGATTATGTTGTTCATGTGTTAGCAGTTGCTGCTGATGCACTAATTATTGTCTTGCATTGTGACCAAGCCTTGATCCTCTCCTCCAGCTGGAAAAATGCAAAGTGGCACAGTCATCGTGTTGCTGCCTTACGGCGCAAGTGACCCAGGTTCGATCATGACTATGGGTGCTGTGTGTACGGAACTTGTACGTTCTCCCTGTGACCTTGTGGGTTTTCTCCAGGCGCTCCGGTTTCCTCCCACACTCCAAAGACGTATGAAATTAATTGTCTTTCTGCCGACTGGTTAGCATGCAACAAAAGCCTTTTCACTGTACCTCGGTATATGACAGTAAAATAAACTGAGAACAGATATATTCACTTAGATAAAATTGTAATTTGTCTCTAGTATGTTGGATGAGGTGGGAGATTACAATCTTCGTGTGGTCCGCCCTGCAATCAACCTGGCGTGCACAATCATATAAGATCAAATAGAACATGTTGTCCTACAACTTTAGGCTGCGCAAGCCATACACAAGAAGTTGTTGGATAGTGCTTGAGTACAGGGTGATCGCTGGACGGTGTGGACTCAAGAGGGCTGAAGGGCCTGTTTCTGTGCTTTATGTATAAAATAAAGTAACAAATCCCTCCATTTCCTGCACACCCATGTGCCTACATAAAAAGTTTTATTTAGTTTAACACGCCATATCATTTTCTGCTATAAGAGAACACTCTACAATTTTGTTTTGATTAAAAGCTTGAGGGGAATGAAGGGCATGGAAAACTAAAATGGTTTGAGGAAGAAGATGGAAGCATTTTGCAAATATATCAGCAAATAAAGAATCTTAACAGTCAGTAAAGGTGTCAGGGGTTATGGGGAGAAGGAAGAAGGATGAAGCTGAGAGGGAAAGAAGATAGATCAACCATGATTGAATGGCGGAGTAGACTTAATGGGCCGAATGGCCGTATTCGCCTGGAACTTATAAACTTATGATGCCAGAGAAGGAAATGTTTATTTCCAAATCATAAAATAAATGTATTTAATATGTTCAAGTCAAGTTGAGTTTACTATCATATGCATCAATCCAGTGAGGTACTTTGCACGTTTTTAGTTTTGCAGAAACAGCGTGGAAATCATGCCCTCTGGCTCGCCGGGTCCGTGCCAACCAACGTTCACCCCATGCGCCATTTCTTTTCTACACGCGCTAAGGACAATTTATATACAGAAGCCAATAAACTTACAAACCTGCTCTTTGAATGTGGAAGGAAACCCAAGCACCCAGAGAAAACCCACGTGGTCACAGGGAGTACATACAAACTATACAGAGGCCCCAAAAGGGAGGGGGAAGGGGGGGTCAGCTCGAAGATACTTTGGGCAGCATCAACCCCGGATCACGTGCTGTAAAGCAGCAACTCCAATGCTGCACCACTGTGCCGCCCAACTTTTACTGAGAGAAAGAGAAAAAATGCTGGAGTAACTTTGGCAGTTCAAGCAAGTAACCCTGAGAACTTGGATAGGTGAGATTTTGGGCTGGGACCCTTCTCTCTCTCCAGACTGATTAAAGGTGGTGGTGGGGGGGAGGGGGGGGGGGGGGGGGGGGGGGAGGGGGGGGGAAAAAAACAAAGTCCGAAGAGTGGCACTTTGAGGAAAAATTGGATTTGATGGATGAAGTGACGCAATATTAATGCACAGTATTTACTCCAAGACACAAATTATGTATACCAGCCACAATGGTCTTGTACCAGAATGAGATTCTGAGAGGAGGTCCTTGGGTATTGCCCCTCCCCACCATTTGAAAGGGATCTATAGGAGTTACTACCTTAAGAAAGGCAGCCGGCCTCAATCATCCCGAGAGCCGCAACCTCTCTGGCCCAGCTCTCATTTTACTCCTGCTGTCGGAAAGTAGGTACGGGTGAAAAAATGAACCACAGGGTTTCAGAATCGCTTCTGGTGATAGAAGTAGGGTCGGCTGGCCCAACTCATGCCGTCAGCTACTTCCCCCGCTGCTTCTGTGCAGCGGCCATAGACTGCATGAGTTCTTCTCACTCACCGAGTTTGCTGCATGGGCCGCCCCCGCCAGCAACCACGACCACTGCAAAGCGTGCAAGGCCTGTCACCACCACGTTCACGCCCTCCGCTTTCCGTTGCACGAAGATCACGGTGTCCCGCTTCCTCAGCCCAACACGGAACTTCTGGGCACATTCTGAGGGCGCAGAGGTGAGTTTGCAGACCGTATATAGCCACTGAATTTCCCATACACTTTCTACCACTGCTTTGGAAGCTGTTCTTCCAGGTTGTGTTCCTGGTCAGCGAGAGGGTGGGAAGGAGAGTTTACAATGACCGCACATGGAATTTTTAAAAAGACCGCACACGATGCTGGAGTAACTCAGCGGGCCAGGCAGCATATGTGGAAAACATGGATAGGTGACGTTTTGAGTCGGGACCCTTCTTCAGACTGGTTGCAGGGATGGGGGGGGGGGGGGGGAGGAAAGCTGGGAGGAGGGTGTTGGGGGGGGGGGGGGGGTGTGGGGCGCAAAAGCACCGACTGGTCCGATAGATACAACACAGCAAGGGCGAGAGGGTTTGATTAGCAATGGTTGTAACAAAGGCCAGCAGCGATGAATACCCAAGGTGTGAGGACAAAAGGATTAGAGGGTTGCGGATAAGAAAAGCCAGACAACATGATGGTTATAGAGTGTGACAGACTTGGAATTGTTTTCACTGATATCAGTAGATAAGATTATGAGGGGCATAGTAAAGAGGGTAGACAGAACCCTTTTTCCTAGAGTATATAATATACTATAATATTAAAGGTAGACAAAAGTGCTGGGAGAAACGTCAGCGGGTGCAGCGCAAACATCTATGGATCGAAGGAAATGGGCAACGTTTCGGGCCGAAACCCTTCTCAGACTGATGTAGGGTGGGGGGTTTGTGGGGGGCGGATAGAAGAAAGGAGAAAGGAAGAGGAGAGGATCCCAGAGGATTGAGTGAGCTTGAGAAGGGGAGGAGACAGCAAGGGCTACCGAGAAATTGGAGAAGTCAAGTTCAATCCCATGCCGCTAGGTGCAGACTCGACAGGCCACAAGCGAATATAAGAGGTGCTGCTCCTACCATTTCCTCCGCTGGCATCCTCACTCTTTTATCCTCATCCTTTCTCCTTTCTTCCTCCTTCCCTTCCTCCTTTCTCCTCCCCGCCCCCCCCCCCCCCCCCCTCCATTTTCTCCTTTTCTCCTCCCCCGCCCCCCCCCCCCACCCCCCCCCCCCCCCCCCCCCCCCACCCAAAAAATATCGGTCTAGAAGAAAGGTTTCAAGACCTGAAACCTTAGTCTATTTCCTTCGCATCCATAAGAGTGCTGCTTGCACACCGCTGAGTTTCTCAATGGGTTTCCGGCAGCATGTCTGAGGAACATGGATGGTGATGTTTTAGAGAAGAAGAAATCCCGACCTGAAAACATAACATCATCTGTCCATGTCCGACCAGATAGCTCTCTGACCCTCTGAGTTACTCTAGCACTTTCTTTTTTATTTTTTGTAAACTAGCATCTTCTATAGTTGTCCTTTTGTCTAAAAAAACTTTAAAGGAGATGTGTGGGGGCCACATTTTTTTTTATTACAGAGGGTGGTGGGTGGCCTAGGGAGCCAACACCCAACACTACGCGATGGCAACTGAAAACACTAAACAACGTGCTCCATCATGCGAGGGGTGGCAGTGGAAGACAGATACATATTGTGGCTTTTAGATAGAAACATAGATAGGAGAGACGTGATCATGTGCAGAGAGGAGATTAGCTTTCATGAACAAGCACAGAAATGTGGGGCTGAAGGCCTGTTCCTGTTCTAATCACTGTTTCACTGTTCTATCTGTTCGTATGTATAATTAAAACTGGTGATATTCAGTCACCCTTAGGACCTACCTGTCTCCACTTAATCCTTCCACCAGCATGAATATTCACAGAAAGGATTTGCAAATTAAACAACGAGACATGGATTTCTGGTTCCGGCATGTGGCAGCTTGATAGACTGTCTTCTCTGATTTCTTACAGCTGGTTTTCAAATCTGGGAGAAGGTGAGCACTAGAACTTGACAAATCGCAGCTGGCCTTTGCAGCTCGAAGTCACTATTCTCCGGCAATATCTGTCAAATGTAATAACAATTAACTGAGAAAGAGAAATATGCAACAACTGCGCAAATCCCGCTGTAACGAAACTCAACCTAGTATCGCCTCAGCAACAAGCGAATCTTTTGACGTTTGCATTGCTTAAGGGAACGTTCTCAGCCTTTCCGGTGAAAGAGTCTTTTGGAATGAGTTACCGTGGCAAGAGGGGCTAATTTTTGATAATCCGTTTTCCCATACTTGCTACTCCACCCCTTGCTACTTTGCCTTTGCATTTTCTGTGGTTTGGGGAAACGCTCCTCGCTCATCCAGCAAATCATCAGAATCCCCCAAGTCAGGTTGAAGCTTTTCCAGCGTCGGAAAGATCGAGGTGGTAAGAGTAAACTTTTTAGAAACATTTGCCCAGGAAAATAAACCATCATTCAAAACTCGCAGAAAGAGCAATGTAAATGTTTTCCATGGGAAATAGGTTGTAGAATTCAAATTAAGGACTTTACAATTTTTTGATATAGTATTTGACCATTGCTATAGAGAAAGATATTTTCATAGAATAATATATATTAAGGAAGATATTTAAATGGGGGCGATTTAGATGTATATATAAAAGAAAGTGCTAAAAGGACTGAGGAGGGGGGGGATGGTGTGGGCGGGAGAAGAGAATTATAATATTAAAAAGGGGGAAAAGGGGGGGGGGGGGGGGGGGGGGGGGGGTTATTAATTTAAAATTTAAAA